>OX276337.1:138054636-138310920 GCA_946251815.1 Dasysyrphus albostriatus | reverse complement strand
TGATAGCTCATTTCATTTTTGAATTTCATTTGGCTGTTAAACGCTGTTTGTTGATGTTTTTTTCTACTTCCATTGAATTTGGCATTTTCATATAAAACTTTTTCAGAGCTCTTCAAACTGTAGCCAATTGGATGTGTTCAATAGATTTTGACTTAATTTCCAACCTAATTTCGTGCAAATTTGGTTGAAATTTTTTCATTTCGAAATGTGACTTTGTATGGGAAATGAGATGATTTCGTATTTAATTTGGAAATTTTCAACGAAATTACCTCATTTGGCTTAGTAAAAAACACAGTACCTACATGAACAAAAATTTCAAAATAAAAAAAAATAATGTTGAACAAGAGACCAACTAAAAGTATCAATAAAACATGAAAATTAATTTTGTAAGACATTTTTCTAACTCGATTTTTCGAAAACTGCGTTTGGTCGAATTAAGTTCAGAAAAGGCTAAAAAGTGTTCATTAAAGAAGTCACGTTCTACAAAAAAAAATTTTAACACTTTTGGGAGTGAAATTAAACTATAAAAAGAATAGTTTTCAAAAAATAACTTTTTCTTTAAAAATAAAGTGTAGAGCTGTGTCTTATACTAGAAGAACGATAGTTAAATCATCAAAAATTGACGTTTGCAAAGTACCCAGAGATTTTTTCTTTCACTTCATATTTTAGCCATAAAATTTTCTCAAAAGATTAAAAATGAAATCTTTTGTATGCAATAAATAACTTTTATTAATACAAAAAACGACATGCATTTAAGAATCTGAAACTAGTAGATAGACAGAGAGACAGAATCACGACATACACTTTTGATTTCTTTTTAAATTTCATTTATGGTCATTATTATTTTAGCATCTTACTATAAGCATCTCTTAGGCCTGATTCACTCGAAAATGTATTGAACTTTTTTTTTTCAGTAAAAATCCACACGGTAGTATAAAATCAAACGGCAATATTTCTTAGTAACTCAATTTTGTTGGACTGTCATGCCGAAGGTCTGGGTTCGATTCCCAGCCGCTGCCATCTAAAAACAGAAATGTTTTTACCGAGGCGCTGCCTCTTGGGAGGAACTGACAAATCCTCCAAGAGTACTTTTCATGAAAAAGGGCTTCTCATCTAGCCGTTCGGATACAGCAAAAAATTGTAGGTTTGGAGTTGTAAGTTACTAGGCCCTAGTTTCCCACGAGCTGTTGCGCCACAAAATGTATTTAATTTTAAAACTTACGAAATTATTTTCTTTTGGAAACTTTTTTTTTTCTCCTAAAAGTTTCAGAAAATTGGGGAAAGTCTAAGAGGGAGTAGAAAACGCCGAATGGTTCTTGCACAGGTCTTTGACATAGAGGAACAAATAATATGTAAATTATAGCCCGCTACTACAACTATTGTGAACTACCCCTGCATATTTTTTTATTTTATATAAAAAAAAAACAACTCTTTAATATGAACTTGAACACAGCTCGGATGAAATAAATTGTACTGAAAAAAAATATGTTATTTCCCAAAACATCTTCAAAGAAAAATTGCCAAAAATGCTTTTCTTTAATTTGCTTTGAGCTTGATAACACACTACCGTTTTCCAGTTGACCGATTTCTAATGTTTCCACCTGAGAACTTCCTTGTTCAAAAGCAAAACAACAACAAAAAAATAAACATCTTATCTCTTATCCACTTGTATTATTTTCAAAATTAACTTCTCAATCAAACTAAGCCTTTTTCCCCTTCGAAAGCAATCTTTTTCTTCAAATTGAAAAGAATTGTAAATCTACAAAGATTCAATGAAATTCTTCCAAGGCCAAGTTTTCCTTCACTGGCTATCATTCGGTGTCAATCAAATTTGGGGTAAAATAAAAATCTTCCTTCATCGATTTCTCACCCAATAGTCGAGAGTATCAGTACCTTCCTATCTTTCATCATCGTTCTATAGTTAACATTTTGCAAGTCTATACCACATCAATTTGTTGGAGAACTCATTCCTCAGGATATTATATAGAGAGACCGCCATTACTTTGATATCTTAAGAGCGGTCTATCTTTGATAAACCCCATCATCAAATCAGCAGCAAGTTGTTTGAGTTCTTGACCAACTGACTTTCATCTTCAATACATACATATTATATTGATTTGATATCAGGACTATCGAGATTATCCTTTATCCTCATTTGACATTTTGACCCAATCACCCTGAAACTGTGTGGTATCGTCTCTGGGTCATATTCTCGCTTCCATTTACAATTCTCTACATTCCCTCTATTCCTCCTTACGTGTTGAATATCAATCAATCAATGGTCCTCTACGTCGTTGACATCTTTTATAATTACAACTGAAGATGACAGAATGAAAAGGGTTCCTTTTCACCCCAACTCTGAGGCTTAGTCGCTGTCAAAATGATGGCAAGTAGGTAGAGAGGCGATATGGCCTTGATGATATAATGTTCTCTTCTCTCTACATTAATTATGAAACTGTACATAAGACACAGCAGACACCCATTATGATGTTTATAGCAACAAAATGGGAACGGGCGATGCAGTCCTGTCTGTCACCCTGGTAATTAAATCCTTTTTAGGGAATTGTTTTAAGGATTTAAATGATGTCGTCGCGTCGTCGTAGTCGTGTCGTCATCGTCGTAGTTATTTTAAGGATGATAGTATTTCTGAGTAGATCCATTAGTTCATTGTTGTTTTTGTTATTGTTGTGTCATATATTCTTGGTGACCTATTTGTGCGTAAAGATATAGAAATATATATTAATGTTTCAAATAAAAGCAACAACAACAACAACACAAAAAACCATTATGAATTATAGCAAAGCACGTTATGTGCTCCTTAGTTTATTGAGTTGAAAATGTTTTATGGTTTTATATGAAAAATGTGCGTAAATGTCATTAATTTTAACTAAAGAGTAAACGATATAGCTCAATAAAGAACACCGAAATCGTTTGTCAGCTGCTGTTGTGTAAAGAGTGCACACGACCGTTTTCATATATTCTTACTTAGTAGGTACATTAAAAAGTACACATACACATAGATCATGAACAGATTGTCAGAAATAAATTGAACTTATTTATTTTTTTTTGTTGATTTATGATCTCGAGAAAAAATACTTACCAAATATGTTTAAAATAATGTGTTCTCCATTTGTAAATTTAATACATATACAAATCGAAGATGTCGAAAAAAACCATACGTTGGGCTCTGGAAATTTTTGTTTTTTTTTTTCAGAGAAAATTTTCTTCGAAGGCGAAACCCATTGAAAGGGAGAATCATTTGATTTTGATAACAAATTATCTGAAAAAATTGTGGCGCGACAGCTTGCAGAGTACTTCAGGACCTCTTGATTTACAACTTTCATTCAATCTGCTACGAGTCAGCAGAAATTATACTGAACTTCAATATTCTACTGAATCCGATCTGCTAGGACCACAGACACTTTATTTGTTAATATTAGATCTCAATATAAATATAAATATAAATATAAATTGATATAAATATAAATATATAATATAAATATAAATATAAATATAAATATAAATATAAATATAAATATAAATATAAATATAAATATAAATATAAATATAAATATAATAAATATAAATATAAATATAAATAAATATAAATATAAATACTAAATATAAATATATAAATATAAATATAAATATATAAATATAAATATAAATATAAATATAAATATAAATATAAATATAAATATAAATATAAATATAAATATAAATATAAATATAAATAATAAAATATAAATATAATAATATAAATATAAATATAAATATAAATATAAATATAAATATAAATATAAATATAAATATTAAATATAAATATAAATATAAATATAAATAATATAATATAAATATAAATATAAATATAAATATAAATATAAATATAATATAAATAATATAAATATAATTAAATATATAAATATAAATATAAATATAAATATAAATAAATATAAATATAAAGTATAAATAGTAAATATAAATATAAATATTAAATATAAATATAAATATAAATATAAATATAAATATAAATATAAATATAAATATAAATATAAATAAATATAAATATAAATATAAATATAAATATAAATATAAATATTAATAATATAAATATAAATAAATATAAATATAAATATAAATATAAATATAAATATAAATATAAATATAAATATAAATATAAATATAAATATAAATATAAATATAAATATAAATATAAATATAAATATAAATATAAATATAAATATAAATATAAATATAAATATAAATATAAATATAAATATA
Organism: Dasysyrphus albostriatus; assembly: GCA_946251815.1. Classification (NCBI taxonomy): domain Eukaryota; kingdom Metazoa; phylum Arthropoda; class Insecta; order Diptera; family Syrphidae; genus Dasysyrphus; species Dasysyrphus albostriatus. Next base: position 138,306,639 of record OX276337.1, on the reverse strand, counting down.
AATATAAATATAAATATAAATATAAATATAAATATAAATATAAATATAAATATAAATATAAATATAAATATAAATATAAATATAAATATAAATATAAATATAAATATAAATATAAATATAAATATAAATATAAATATAAATATAAACATAAAAAAACTTACAAACAAAAAGTGATTGTATCTCAAATTTAAAGGGCTGGCCACGATATCAAACCAAACGATACTCTTGTAAGTATCGTCTCGGTATCGTCAAAATCGACAAATTTCATTATCGTCTTGGTATCGGTCTCGGTCTCGTCTGGTTTCGGTTTGGTTTCAGTTGCATATCAGAATAAAATGCACCACTTGGCTACATGTTCTTGATCTAGTAATTGAACTCGCTTGGTATTTTTAAGATCTAAGACAAAAATCATTATTATAAAAGACAATTTTTGTAACTAAAGTTTTTTTTTACCTAACAATTCTAAGTAAAGTTCAGGGATTTCGACACTAAGATTTTGATGTGGAGTCAAAAGTTCACAGGAAAACAATATAAGTACATAAATGTTTTTATAACTAAAGTCATGAAGAGAACCAAGTCTGAAAAGAGAACCAAGTCTTAAAATTGCAACCAAACCGATAATTTCAGAGAAAGCCAGTGTAAGTTAAATGGGCGCGGCAGTTGAAAGGTGTAAAGGAGCATTTTCCGAGGAACCAATTACAAAAATTTTTTGTTTGTAATAAATTAATAATGATCTTCAAAAATCTTTAATTTCTGCCGGTACAAAATGATACCACCGAGAGTATCGATAAATTTCGGTCCAAAAAATACGGTATCGTCTTGGAGCTTGTATAGTCTCGGTATCGTATCGATTTAAAATACCGATATCAAAAGATACCAAGACTTATCTGGAATCGGGGCCATCCCTACAAATTGAGAACTTAATTATTGATGTTGTTTCTGTGCATTATTTGTCAGCCAATTTCAAAATTATAGTTTTGATTTTTAATCGAAAGGGAACTTGCTATCACTTTGAAATTATTTCTTCTAATTTATTTCATTATAAAAATGTTTATGCCTTATGATAGAGCTACAAAATTTTGTTAGATGATACAAGATCTTACAAAATTTTGTAGTGTAAAATAATTTTTTTTTTTCAAAGAGAAACTTTTTTCATGATTTAAAAAATTTAAAATATTTTTACAGTTTTTTTAGTTTTGAAATAAAAATTTTTCGTGAAAACACTTCACTTCTTTTTTGTGATTTAAAAACTTCAATACACTTTTAAAACAATAATACAATTTGAAAACAAAATTTAAAAAGAAAATTCTTCAGTTTGAGTGGAGTGACTGAATGTAATTCAAGTTAAAAGTAAACATCGTGCGTCTTAGGATTGTACGATAGTCGTGTCGTTCTGATGAGCCCAACTATCGTTCCTGGGCAAAAAGCAATATGAAGTTTAGTTCACTTGAACTTTTTACTTGAATTACTTTTAAATCGCTTTAAATTAAAATTTTTCGTGAAAACACTTGGTGCACATTTAAAATTCGAAGTTAAATCTCTTATTGGCTAAAAAAAAAACTTTACATTCATGATCTGAGTATTCCCACCAGTGAAAAACTAAGAAACGTGAGTTTTTCATCCTTCAAGATTCCTAGAAAGCAGCTTTTAAGCATCCAGATTATATCGCAGAGTAAGTATCTATTGTTTTATTTTTGACTTTTTCGCTTAAGTTTTTTGGAAATCTAATATTTCGAAAACAAGCTAATGAACTTTTCTTAGAATTGTATTTTTGTTAAAATCAATTAATACAGCTAAGCAGACCTATTAATTAGCTATTTGTTACTCTGTGTGTACCTACACATTGACCATTAAAACGTATACATTCATGAAATGTATTTATAATTCAAGATCTTCATTTCTTAAAGTAGGTATTAAGTTATTAATGTAATTGTAGAACATGCCCCTGAATCCAAATCCATCTACATCTACAAATCAATTATATTTTAATCGGGAATCTCTGTTTCTAATTAAAAAGCGTCAATCCCTTTAAAATACCTTGAGGTTGAGGATAATTATTTTCCAAGTTCAAAAAAAGGAAAGGAAAGGAAAGAAAAATCTAGTGTTTTTACTGAACCTTTGTTATTTTATTTGACAGAAAGTCTGAAATAGTAAATTAATAGCAACATGTGTAGCTATTTAACTTATGTATGAATAGACTATAAAAAGTCCCCTAAGCCTACGGTTGCCCGATTGTAGTTTTCGGGATGTTTTACTTAATTATTCATCCACTGAGTAAACCCATACATTTATCATTTATCAATAATTCATTTTGTTTTGCTAAGCAGCGTTAACCTTTAAGGATGACAATAAAAACTCATAAAAACAATTTTTAAACGAAACAAATTCTTCGGTCTTTAATCAATACACAATAAGACATTACACACACTAACACAATTGTGTTCATTTTCATCGGCTAAGTCCCAAGGAGCTATTACTTTTGAAATGTTTTTCCTTAACCAAAAAGGTATGGGGAATGCTATATAGGAATATCCATACAGAAATATGTCCCAAAGTAAAACTTAACGAAGATTCTTCAGGTTTTCACCTTATACACACAGTTGGATTATGCAATCAATTCGTATGGAAAATCCTTTAGCAACATTTTCTTTCTGGCAACTTTTCGATATTCCAAATGCGCAAGGACAATATAAAACCAGTCAGTCCTTTAAAATAATAAATGATGCAGCAAAATTTCAACCAAAACCAGCGTGTAATAGGTCAGTGTATGATTTGATTTCTTTGGAAATAGTTCGACTTTATTTTTTGGTAAGCTACTTACTCGTATTTTTTGTTTTATTTTATGGGAAAATATACAAGAAAAAAAAATAAAATTCTTTGAAATATGTACAAAAAAAAAATCCATCAATGTTGGTCCAAGTAATCAATATCCGTTTTCTTTTGATATCAGATGAAATGTTCGACATAATACAAATTCTTGTATCCTTGTTCATTGAAGGTATGGTTCGTTCTTTTGTGTGTTTGGATTGTTTTTTCAGATAAAAATGTGTACTATATATGTCTTAAGGAAAAAATTATAAATGAATAAAGAACAACCTGAAAACCATGATATGCCAAAGGAAACAACAAAAAAAAGACTCATAAATGTTGACTGACAGCTGCAAATTATAAGTCATGAATCGAATATTAATGATTTATTTCAGTGGGGTTCATATTTTATTTCCTCGTAAGGTATAACAGCGTGTTCCTTTTTTTCATTTAATTTGTGTCTGAAGATAATTACACGAAATGCTTTCTTTATTGTTGCTTTGGGGAAAATTAAGAAAAACAGAAAATATAATGAAAGTTTGAACGAAAAATATAAATATACATTAATAAAAATATTCAATGGTTATGAGGTTCTGAGGTTTATTGAACTCATTTCATTATTACATTTTGATTGAGTGTACTTATATTTATTTGGGAGTTCATTTTTCTGCGTAAAGTGGCAGAGAAATAGGGTGATTTTGTTAGCCTTGGTAAGGAACGTGAAAGTAAAATGAAATACGGAAGGAATTTTTTGTAGATTAAATTTGAAGGAATAAGAAATGTTCATTACCCATCTTTTATGTAGGTAAAGATAGTGAATGAAGGTAAGTTTCTGAGAATTAAAATACATAAAATTTAAAGGAAAGTAATAAAATTCTTCGAAAAATTCAAATTGCTATTTAATACATATTCAATTACGATAAAAGAAATTACGTACAAGTTAATTCTATGGTTCATAAAATAGTCTTTGCCTTTTTGAAATTGCTTGTATGCAATTTATGGTAAATGGTTTTAAAATATGTTTTTATTAAAGATCAATTAGATAAATCAAAAACTAAGTCGAAAGAACATTTATTATGAGTTTTATCAAAAAACCTTTATCCAGGGATTTGTTAATACTTTCCATGTTTTACTGAAAAATAGGTCATTCTTAGGTACATACAAAAGTCGATAACTTTTCTTAGTCTCATCAGATCTAGGATTAAAAAGTATACCCTTGAGTAATGTTTCAAATGTCTATATTTTACCAACAACAATTTTTAGTTTGACAAAGTTTCACCTTACTCTATCTTCCCCTCAAAAAACACTTTTAGGACATTAGTTATTTTTAAATCAGTTTTGATTTATGATTTTGATAATGAGTCCTGTGAATAAAAAAAAAAGCTAAAGCTAAGACTTGCATTTTTAGTTAAAAGCTAAGCTAAGGCTAGCAGATGTGTCCTAGTAAAAGCTAAGTCAAAATAGCCAAAGCTAAATTTAAGAAGCTTAAGCAAGCCTTTATCAAAGTTCTTGGACCCCTAACTAGAAAGCTTTGACTAATTCTTAATTTTTAGAATTCTCTTTTAGTTGTAGTGCGTTCATGGTCGTAGTGTGGCTTGGAGTCGAAGATTTATATGAAATAAATACAATTAAAATGTAAATGAATAAGAGTGTAAGTTTGTGAAAAATACTCAACTTACTTAAAATCTAGATCTAAATGGGCTAGAGCAAACAGTTTCAAACTTTTTCTCTAGGAAATGACAGCGTTTGGCTTCAGATCGATGAAAAGTGGTCGTACAGACTCACAGACTGATGGACGGTAAGTATGATACAAAATTTTTTTTGGACTTATAAATCGTAGTCTAACAGCTTGCAGCATATTTTTAGATTGAACACATAACCAAAAAATAAGAGGGTCTGTGGGTGCATACATCTTGACGTCTAAATCAAAAGTCTGGCAGGATTTTTTCGGTGCCCGTGGTTTGAAAATAGTGGTTTTCAGACTATTGTGCTAGGGCCACATGCACTTCAATTAAATTATTAAAAATGGGAAAAGATGCTTTGTCATTTTATTGAAGTCCACAGACTTCAATTTAAACGATTTGAAAACTAAAACTCAAGATATGAGTTTTAGCAGCGAGCCCTATCGGCATTATTTTGGAAACTGTTTTTATGTGATTTTTGATTTTTTTAATTCTTCACACATCTTTCGATATGGTGCACTTAAAAAGTTTATATCTGGAGTTCAATTAATCGGATCGTAAAAATTAAACACAATGGACTTAAAGAAAATGTCAGAGCACTATTTTCTATTTTTAAATGTCCATTTGCATTCTTTGGCATTCTTTTGAATTTTATTTTGAATAATTTTCAATTCTCTGGCAATCTTTTAATTCACATTTAATTTGTCCTTTACCTAATTTGTTTATTTATTTTGAAGTCAAAGATGAACGTGAGAGTTGAAAGAAAGTTCATTAATTAAGAATCAAAAGGTAATAAGCGAATATTGTGAGGAAATTCAAAAGAATTCAAGAATGTAAGAGACTTCAAAGTAATGCAACAAAATTCAAATGAGTGCGAGAATGCATATGGGGGAATAATTATTGCAATCGTTTCACTGTCAAATGAAATTCAATTGCAGAATTTTAAGTCGCAGTCTCAATAAGAATTCAATGCATGAATGCAATCTTTTAATTGAAGACTTGAAAGATTGCATTCACAAAGGCTGCATACTGTTACAACTCTGGACAGTACTGCTGTCCAAAAGAACTGATAAGGTAAAAAGCGTCTGGCTGAAAACGGTACTAAGTTGAGTAACGGAGTTGCATGAGTCGTTCAGATACAGATAAAGATACAGAGAGTTAAAATCCTTTGAACTCGTGATTGGAACCACCCATGTACTGTTACTTTATAAAATAAACAAAAAATGACAATTACATATCGTGTTTGTTTTATTGTGGGCTTTAAGCTCTGATAACAAACAGGTGAGATTAAAGTTTTCAGACCTCTTTTATTATTCCTTTGCAATTTAAGATAAGACAAGGCATGCGGAAATATGATTTCTAAAAACTATTGCCTCAAACGTGAATTGTTTCTCGAAATTTTGGTTTTCAGATTTTTTAAGTAAAGATTTTGGTTTTCGAAATTCTTTTCGTTCGGGATTTTCTTTTTCGATATTTTGCCTTTTGAGATCTTGGTTTTTGAGATATGATATAGTGGTAGACTCAAATTTCCTTAATTATGAAACTTCCTTGAACAGTGTTCAGTTTTCTATAAAAAAAAATACCAAAACAAGTTAACTTTTTAAAATTTCAAATTTCAATAGGATGGAAAATAAAAACCAGCGATGGATAAAGTCAGTACTTCCAAAGTTTATAATTTTCACAAATTCGAGATTTTTATTAAACTTGACGTATACAAGTTTACTTGACGAAAAAAAATGGGCTCGAAATCTGTCTGTCTATCCTGTGCTTGTCTGTCTTTGTTCGGGTACAGCCTTTATGACTGGGTTGATTTTTCATATGTATTTAATAGTTGACTTTCTACCTATCTGGTTATTTAACTTAAAAACATCTTCTTGGAGTTTTAAAAATGAAAAAAAAAATCTAATTTAGTTTTTGAAAATGTTGGTGTATAAAATTTTTCCGATAAACAGCACAATTTTTTAAAACTGATATATTTTTAGGAACTAATTTTGTATTTGGAATGGTTTTCAAGAGCTGAATTCAAGGCATTGCAACTGAAAGCAATAGTTTTTTTTTTTTTAATTTTAACAGGAAGGTTTTCATAATTGGACAAAGATAAAAGAACATGAACCGATGACTACCACTTATTGAGGCTTTCAGTTTATATACAAATTTAATTTTTCCACCAATTTTTATATTTAATTGAAATGATTTAGGGATTTGTTTAAGAAATATTAAGAATAAATTTGGTAATGGAATTTATAATTTTGTACAAAAAAGATCTTATACATTTTTAGTAAGATAGTAAAAATAATATAATATATTTTGAAACTAAACACTAACTGGGGCTTTAAGTTCACTATTTGAAAGGAATAAAGAAACAAAACTCATGCATACAAATTCAATTTTGTGTTTTATGTTTACCTACACATACACTTTTATATATTTCCTTTAATATAATTTATTAAGGTGTAACTTTCTTAGAAAAAAAAGTATTCCATTTTGCTTCCAAAAAAAAAAAAAAAAAAATATGAGATAAAAACCTGTCTCGGAAAAATATCGTATGTAGCCGTTACTTATCTAAACATTAACTATGTCAACATATTAATTTCACAGTGTGTCTACTAAAAGCTATCCGAAGATATATGACCGTTATAGACAATCTGGACTTTTGCGAGTGCGTGTTGCTATAAAGGAACACAAATCACTGACAATCAAGAATGAAATTAAAGTCCAACGCACTTTAACTAAAACCTAAAACCTCTTTATCCTCACACTCGCACACATTATGAACAAAGGAAAATTCTTTTCCTATTTTGGTTTTGTTATTTTTGTTTTTTTTTTTTTTTGTTATCAAGGCCATTTGACACCGTGATGTTGTTTTATAAAAAAGAAATAAAACAACCAAAATGGAGAAATCCATTTTGTCAAAGATTTTCGTCGTTAAATCGTGAAAAGTGATTTGTCACTGCCACATAAGGACGACATCACTAAGAAAAAAAAAAAAAAATCAAAACAAAACAAAACCAAATGTTCATGCGGACCAAAGTGCGAATGGCGCCGAAGACAACAGCATGACAACACTATATCTACTGCCTGGCATTCAGAATTTAGGAGTAGCTTTTGTGTCCTGTTTCTGGTGTCCTAATCGTGTGTGTTTATTATTCTTTTCCTATCCAAACTGTTGGCATATATACCTACGTGTTTGGCAATAAGTCTTTACGATTGTTAAACTTATTACATTCACTTGATGGCATAAAAACTGATGAAATCGATTTTTGTCTCATATTTTTTCTTGGTAAACTCAAGGATTTCTTTTATTTTAATGTAACATACCTTTATCATTTTTGGTCAAAATGAGCTGAAGAACAAAGGGGAGAAGGGGGTTGAGATAATTTATTTGATGGAAAAACTATCCGGATATTTGTTTTAATTTATATTTGTTGATAGTAAAAGACAAATTATAAAAATAATAAAAAACTTTTATAATATGCGTGTGAATTTTGAAACCTGTCAGCTGCTTTTGATAAAAAGTTTAATACAAAAAAGTGTGCACCACTATGCCCAGGAGGTTGAAAAACTTGACAGGTAAAAGAACCTACACTTGAGGAAGAAATATATATGTATTCAGTAAATAAATATATATCGTCGTGACATAGACTTCTACACTTATAATTTATGTACTGAGTGCATGTTAAATTCTTGTACTGAATACATACATTTATTAACATAGACAATGTAATTTTTACAGGTTGTGTTTATTTTTTTATAATGGAAATAGGTTCTTTAGCTGGCTACATAATTGTAAGACTCGTAGTAGTAGTAAGCTGTAATAAGTACAAAGCCTTATACTCATCATATATTTGTGATACCTCCTTAATTTGAAAGTACTCACCTTCAAAAGATTATTTTATTCGAAAAAAGTGAACAATTATCTTCTTCTATTTGATTTAGGATCCTTCCAGAGGTACTATAAGAGCACGTAATCAATAGGACAGTTCGCAATATAAAATTCATGTACACAAAATAATTGTGATGAATTTTTCATTCTTGTAGTTACTACATATCTTACTGTAGCTGGTCTATACTCTAACATATGTATTGAGTACAAACTGTTTGTTTTCATTACATTTTTACTGTTACTAGTCCATACTTATGTGTTGAGTACAAACTGTTTGTATTCAGTACATTTTTTCACATTATACATTTTCTGAAGCCTTTCTAGGTAAATATATATTTTTAAATTGATTTGTAACTGGTACACGTCAACTGTACTCATAACATAATTCCCTCAGTAACTTAAAACAAAAATTAATAACCCAAAATAATTTTGTTGAATTTTGTATAAACATGCCATGTGCATGGTGCATTTAAACTTCTTGTAGTTTCTACAATTTTACTGTAACTGATACTCATATATTAAGTAGAAACTCTTTTTACTCAGTACATTTGTTCACGTGGTATATTTTCTGTGGCCTGACTTAATAAATATTAATATTGATTCATTATCGTCTACGTCAGCTGTACTCATTACATTACTCTTTTACTGTAATCTCATGTAAAGTACAGCGTATCAGTTTTGCCTCTGTTCTTAGAACATACATTTTAAGCTTAGTGTAGAAAAGTGTTACATAGATTTTTACATTTCTTTCACAAAACGGGATGAGATTAAAGAGTTTCGTCAAGGATGTGGGCGTATCTCTATAGATAGGTACTATTTAAGGATTTATTCTCCAAGATATTAAAAAGGTATTCAAAATTTCTAAATTAAGCTGATTAAAGTAAAAGGATAACACATTTGTATCCTATCAATGACAGTGTTTTTTTTTACTTAATCATGAATAATGCGAGTGCACAAGATAGACTTCCCACACAAGTAGTGGTATCCTTAGAAATATACCAACTTGCTACTGCTTTACTTATGAAATTTCCTTTAGTTTTTTTTTCTTCTTTGTGATGTCCCTTACCTTTATTATAAAATTTCTATTTTCGACCATAATCCCTTTAAGCACAACAATCTACAAGGACTTAAAAGCTTAAGACATCTCCAAAGCAAACAAATTCCTAATCCCATCATTTCCTTTTTGTATGACTGCTTTTGCTGCTCGCTTACCCAAACCAAAATCGAAATTGTGTCATATACAGATACACCCACTATAATATGTATTTACGTAAAACTGGCAACTCTTACCCCAAATTCTAACAGTTCCTAGACACCCACGCACCTTTTTCTATGATATCAAATAGTAGCAAAATATTGATCAACAACTCATTGCAGCAAATAAGTAAAATAATAACACTTTGCTCGCGTTTTATATTTCTTCAAGAAAAACAGAAAAACCTGGAAAAATTCACAAGGGACAAATATATTGAAATACTTTCCAAGCCACCCAGACTCCCCCCCCTCTTTAAATCACCCAATAAGGAAATTCAAGAACCCAAACAGGATTCGGAAAAAAAAATAAATATAATCCCAAATCAACGCTAAAGGCAGCTCATCGATTTACCTGTGCGCGGATTCAAACTGAAATTGTTATAAGGGAATGGTAGGGTGGCGATTTAGAGGCAACGCACGGAGGCCACAAATACCTACTTCAATGAGCTTAGACAGACGAACGAGGATTTGAATATATTGCTTTACAAAAAAAAAATATAATTTGGCTTCCCCCAATCATCCTTTATTCGGTTATTGATGGCTGGCAGGAAGACGTGTCGTCTACCTTTTTGCTCCTGCTGCCGTTATACCGTTACTGTGACACCCATTTTCGGGTGACAATGATTTGTATCTCATATTTCATACCTAACCATGTCGCTTGTCAAAGTCCCATTCGAGTCACAAAGTGTAAGGACATTAATAAATAAATCTTATTTATGAATAATTTCTAGCATTTAAGGGATGGCAAATATCTACAGGCGTTTGCGTTTGTTTCCTACCAAAAAGTACATAAGATGAATAAATAAAAAATAAATACATACATACATATATGTAAGTATGTAGGTACCTACAGAAGAAAAAAACAACAAATGATATACGAGTATTGACTATACACAATATATAACCCCCTAAATTCGACCTAAGCCTTTTATGTGGACCTTGGCTGACACTGAATCTGACGGTTAACTTAGCTGAGCTGGGTATCCCTATTTTTTTTGTTGGTTAGTATTTTATTCCTTCTTTGGAGTTGTTCGTTCAATTATTATCTGAAAAGCTTTTAATCAATTTGATGTAGCTTTTTAAAAAACAACAAAATCAGAGGCCGCAATATGAAATAAAAAACAAAAGAAAAATAAATAAAACAACACTTCTCAAATAGTTAAATGAATTGGGTATGTGCCGATTGGAAAAAACAGGAACAGTGTGTAGTGGTGAGTATTTGAAAAGGAAATTGAATTTACTTGTGTTTAATTTGTTTTTCCTATCGAGAATACAAAATTGATAGTTGGTTGGAGCCTAGCGCATTGACCGACCCTTTTTCAATAAACTCTCCCTAGAAATAGCCATACGAAATAGAAGGATTGTCTTCAATTGAATTGAATTGGATTGAATTGAATTGATTTGATTTGATTTGAATTGATTTGAATTGAACTGAATTGTATTGAATTGAATTGAATTGAATTCAATTAAATTGAATAAAACTTAAATGTTATTCAGTAGGGTTGAGAGCAACAAATACAACAAACAAAGCTTAAGTCACTGCTATTATTTGTGGTCGGGCTACAGTCTGGTGGTGACTTTGGGGAGTGGGCCTCAACTAAGCTTCTTCCAGTAAGTGCGGTTCCAAGCAAGCTGCCGCAAGTTTAATAAGCCAAGTTGGTTAAAGCAGAAGTGGCAGTGTAGCTACAATGGGAAGCAATTGGGAGGCATTTGGATCGAAATCAGTTTTCCGTCAAAGTATAGTTTGCTCCCCAACTGTCAAGTTATCAACTATCACATACCATCAAAAGGTGGCTACAATGTCGAACATTTTAAATAATCTTTACAAAATTAGAAATTTGTGATGTTTCTTTTCTCCGGAAAAAAGTGATATGTGAGCAATTGAGTCATATTTGATCAAAATACACTTATTCCATAAAAAATGTATTGAAAGAAATTTTCACACCTTTCTTACTGTTCCGGAAATTAAATTGATAAGTTCAACTCGGTTTGCAACCAGATTTGCTTTTGATACGACTCAAAGCAAACTAAACCGAATCATTCAAACAAGTTGGCCAACGCGATGTATTTATAATTCCTTCTAGGCAATTTCGTGTATATTTCAGAATAGAACTCTAAACAAAATCCGAGCATGTTCTGAAAATCCTTTGAACCAAGCGTGTTCTGAGCACTGAGCTGTCAACAATTGACATTTCACCCTTCAAATGCTTGTGTTCAGAATTCAACTATAGGAGATTTTCTTTTTTAGTTCAGAGCTGAGAACTGAACAGAGTCTCAGCGTGTAGAGTAGATCTCTGACTAGAGTATGTTCAGAGCTCTCTGATTTAATTATGAGCACTGAACTGTCATGATTTGAAATGTCAAACTTCAGACTGTCAAACGTAAAAATTTGTTGATCAAAAAAAGTAAAAGTTGTGTATTGTTTAAAAAAACTGATTACAGTAATTTCAGTTGTCCAATTGATGTCTGAAATAAATTAAATTCATATACTATTAGTTTTTTTTTTTTTACTTCTCTAGTAGAGCGATTAGCCTATTCCTCTATTTTTAATGTTCTGACGCTGATTTTGTTTTACTTTCTGACTTTTAAATGTCAAATCGGCTGTGTTCAGTGATTTGCTCCGTTTACTTCGCTATTTTATTCTGAGCTCACAGAACGCGCTCTGAGCATGTTTAGAACTAAAAAAGAAACACAAATTTTATGCTCTGAATGATCAGAGCTAAAAAGAAACACAATTATTTTTTTGACAGTTTATGCTCTGCTCTGAACTTAAAAAAAAAAAAAACGCAATTTTTCAATGAAATCAAATGAGATTTCAGTGGTGAAAAAAATTTCGTCCTGCTAAAATGTCTTCAGAGATTTTATCGTAAGAAAAAAGTTTCGAAGCAAAAACGGGCTTTGATGATACAAACATTATAATGAAGGAACTACATACATATGTACGAAGGGAAGCACACTTAGACTAGTTTTCTTCTTTTTTTTGTTGCTGTCTAAATCAGATTAAGAACACACGTTGTTATCCACTCTTACACATCTCTTTACCCCCTTTGTCATCTTCAAATTGCTGTTGGTATACGTAACATTAGATAGTTAAATCATTTTGTCAGTTAAACAGGCAATAAAGGAGTCTAAAACAAATATATATTCATAGACTTACTAAAGCCAATCATCCACCTACTTTAAATGTGATATCAGCAAAACGAAAAATAAAACAAAACAAATCGATTTCGAGCTTACAACACATTTATCGGCAATCCTCTTGCCTCAACCTCTCTCCTATCTATTTAGATTCTTTGTCTAGGATTTTTATGCGTTTTTGTTTCGCTCTTAAATCTCTTAAGGGAGACCCGGTTGGTAGTGATTTGCCATTTAAACTACCTACAGCCCAACGAACAAAAGCAAAGCTTCTATTCTAATCCTCTATGTACGTCACCCTCCCCCCAAGGTAAACACATCCACGTTGTAGTCAAATCACCTATACACCTATAGTCAAATCAGACAAATATCTATCCAACCTCATCTCCACCAAACCTACCGAGAACTAGAGCTCTATTTTTCAAAGGAAGGTTAGGAAGGTACAATTCAATGTTTTTTCTATGAATGTAAAAAAAAAGATTGTGGAGGAAAGGGCGGCTATAGGTGGAGGTAAAAGGGCCTAAAAGGGTGAACGAGACGACGACGACTACGTCGACGACGATGTTAGATATCCCATAACCTCATCGTATTTTGCCGGGCTATCGACCCCAGGATTATTCGCGTGCACACAAAATCCGTCCATTCATCCAAACGTTACTCTTGTATCTATGCTTCCAATACACATTTGCAAATGATGGCTAAATTACATGATCAAAGGGAATGTAATTTTGTGTTGAGGATTTTACCTATGCGTGTGCTATGGTTTGGAGAGCTCGCCTGCGCCTGGGTAGATGGGGGATTTAGAAAATCGAATCGATGAACCCTTTTTGAATTCATTGGGCTGTCAACATAAGGCGTTTGGTTCAGACTTCAGAGTATTCCAAGGCAGGAGGATTGAATGCAGTAGGTGTGTGAGGTTTGTAATTCTTTACACATTTATAATGGTATAACATTTATTGTTTTTTTGAAGGAAAACATAAAAGAGGGGGAAGCTAAATAAATAGTTCAGAATCGTTTGGTTTTATATGAATTTACAAGTGGAAAATAAAACAATGGTAGGGTGTGGTATGGCTTTGAGTGAAAGTTTTGAGAAAATAATCAAAAAATAGATTTAATAAGGTAGAAGAAGCTGGCATCGATTTTGAATAAAATTTAAATGCCAGTGAAAACAAAATTTACTCACAAATAAAATAAATATCCTGGATTTTAATATAAATTTTGATCATTTGGAATAATGATTTCTGAAAACTCATGTTGAAACTACAGTTTAAGCCAGTTTTATATGTTTTTACATTTTGGTATAACGATTGAAACCTAGCGATGAGGTTCAAATACGCGCCTGGGAAATGTGAATTTTTAGTCATGGAGCTGGAAAGGCTTTCGTTTAAGAAATCTAGACAAGGAAAACTTGAGGAATACTTGTGAGGCACTTGCGAGTAAAAACTCTGGGTAACTCTTGTAATACAATCAAAAATAACCCATATAACAAAATCAAAAGCTTAACACGCATTTTTGACATTGTTAATCATGTTCGACATTCTACAAATGTAATGCGAAAAATTAGCCTAGTAGTTAGCATATTGGACTGGCGATTAGAAGATCCCAGGATCGCATCCCAAGGGCAAATAATACCATAACGGGCGAAGCCCTAGAGAATTTCTATAGTTAACTTTCCTTAATTCTTCTAAGCAGCAATCTAAGAATTTCCATGGCCCAGTTAAGATTATTAGGATTACTTTATATTATTTTTTTTGTCACTCGAGGCTAAAGGTTACAAAACTGGCGAGGTCCTAGTGAATTTTTATAGTTACCATTGCCATATGTCCTTGTAAGCATCAATGTAAAACTTTTATAACTTGGTTGTTTTTCCAGTTGGGTGGTTTTATATTATTTATTTATTTCCAAACTTTAAGCTTTGTTTTTAAAATAGCTGCACCAAATATCTAAATAAAATTTGACAGTTAAGTAAATATTACACTGAACGGCAAAAATATGAAAAAAATGCCTATTTTGGATTTGAACCTCGAATCACAAGAGTAACTATCAAATTTCACTAGGGTCTCCCAGTGATGAAACAGTAAAAACGAAAACTTAAAGAAAAAAAAAATCATTGTTCTGAGGTAGCTAGGTGCATAAGAAATTTCGTACCTCCAAAATTCTAACAAATCAAGTTACTTAGTTTTTGCAGTCAGGGGACGATGTACCTAACTACTTTTATTTTTCATACCAATTGTATGATGGGTAAAAAGTTTTTATTTTTGTTATATACCGGGTATTTCTATTGGGATATCATAACTTATCCAACAAGATTTTATTAGCAAGGGCCTGAGGAGCATTTAAGAAGTTTTCTTTAAATAGATTTCTCTTAAGGAAAACCTTCCCCTTCTTCTTAACTGGCACCCAATTTTTGACGTGTTGGAGTCTGAGAAAGACAAATTTCTTTGGTCTTGATTAAACTTGGTAAAAACTTGCCATTTTCCAGGTGGGAATGAATTTTCGTTCATCGAGACAGTGAAACTTTCAATGAAGAAAGTTTATTTTAATTGAAGTGTTCCATTGGGTCAACGAGTTTCTCGGGAGTTCAATGAAAATCCGACCGAAAAAACAATATAGTTTTTAATGAGGCTCCAGAAAGTCCAACATAGATTCTTACAAGAGCTTAGCTCTCAGTTATGTATACGTAATCTTTTGGGATCTAACCCTCGAATCCTTAATAGATCATGTGGAATATGCTTAATACTAGGCTTTTTTATTATATACGCTGTATTTTTGATGGGATAGCTAAATTTACCCGACAAATTTTTACTAGCAAGGGCCTCACGAGTAATTTACAATTTTTTCCCAACTAAATTATTTTCTCTATGGAAAATTTTGAGTAAACATTTTCGAGGCAGGTACTCGTATACCGAATTATTTTGGGAACTAGTTTCAGAAATTGTGAACTGATATTTAAGAAATTTTCTGAGTTTTAAGCTAAATATTTCTTGCAGTTGTGTTCACTGATCAATAGAAATTTTTATAAAATATGTTAATCGAGGAATTTATTTTGAGGTGTACTCACGAATTTTTGTAGTACGTTAAATCCTAAATCCACCCTCTTAAAAATTTAAGAATCTCAAAACCCCATTTGACTGTACTGTAGGAACTATCAGAATATAAAAAACATTGAACAGTTGACTGTCTATATGTATAAAATAGAAAAATCATATTTTCAGAGAATCAGTAGCTGAAATTGTTTTCTAAGGTATGTACGTTCTGGTCTGGTAGAACTAAGATTTTTTTTTAAATAAAATGCAACATTATGACAATGCATTAAATGAATTTAAGTTTTCTGCGAAATTCTGGATATAAAAGATTCAAAAGGATTTCCCTGACGCTTTTTGCTTTCCATCGGTACACAGTTTCCCTCTATACAATGTTTCATTATATCAATGTATGTACTCTACATAACATATATCGTCGCGGTTCTGCTGGAATTTATTACAAAGAAAAAAAAATCCTGGATGATGCATGTCTTTTGCGCTTCTGAATATTTTATTTGTTGTGAATGGATTCCTAAAAAAAAACAGCGTTTTGTAGAGGTACCTACACAAAAAAACACGCGTTAGAAAATATGTTTATGTGTGTGAAGAGTATCCTTTGTGTTTTGCTTAGCTCAGAGTAGCACTTAAGAA
The DNA here is from genome assembly GCA_946251815.1 of Dasysyrphus albostriatus. NCBI lineage: Eukaryota > Metazoa > Arthropoda > Insecta > Diptera > Syrphidae > Dasysyrphus > Dasysyrphus albostriatus. The sequence continues at coordinate 138,290,203 of OX276337.1, read as the reverse complement.
TTCTATTAACGTTTGTGCGTCACAAGAGGATTTCTGTTTATTAGGTTTTTTTTTTGTAGGTATGTATGTTTTGCGCTTTTTTAAGTCTTCACAGATTATGGAGCTTAGCTAGTTGTTTTATTTTTACTTTTTAAGCCATAACAAATTATGAGGAAATAAAGAAATTATTTTTATAATGTAAAGTGGATTTTTTTCTAATGAAATTTCACACTGAATAAGAGCTAATTTTTGGAAATGAGTTGGTACAATGTAGAAATACGAAAAGTCAGTTTAAATGGTTTTTTAGACTCTAGTGCCCAGTTTTTCAGTGCAAAATAATTTTAATTTCGAGGTTAAAACTGAGTTTAAGACAATAACAATCATCGGAGTTAACTTTTGAACAGATATTTCTAAGAGATGTGTGTTTAATAAGCATTGAGATCGAAGTGCAATAGCGTTGCTCTGAAAAAGTGGTGCCTTAGGGTAAAACACAGCTCCAAAGAGCGTCCTATAAAAAGTGCATAAACCAAGCCATTTGCTCCAGCGCACAATAGTTTGTTTGTTGAATTTTGGCGATAATATAATTTTACGCCAGTTTGATGAACATTTATTCGGTATGCACTTAAACATTTGATGATTCTTAATTCAGTGGTAATGCTGATTTTATTCTCCTACAAACTTCATTATTTAGGTAAGAATATGCTCCAAAATTTCAAAATTTAAAGCAAATATTGTGGAAGTCAGAAATCTAAAATAAAAAAACCTAGAAATAATTTGAAAGGAATATCTATAAATGGAGACTTATTGGAAATTCTGCGTAGAACATAATGGCGAAAAGTCTACCGCACTCTACCATTACGCATTTATCCAATATGGCCGATTACTCAAAATGGCCGCCTATTATTTGATATGTTTGTGTAAATGCTTCATATGTCCATGTAGGGTATCATTTTATATTTTTTTTTGTGTCTGGAAACTCAAAAATACCATCATCAATTATTTTTGATGAGAATTAACTTAAATAATTGCTGAATATTTCATCGGGCTTAGGGCTGCTAGATAAAATTTTCTCAATATTGGTACATCAGGTACCAAAAATCGGGAAAAACGGGAAAAAATAAGGGATTTTAAACATTATGTTCTGATCGCAACTTAGTTTGATTTCTTGTTGTAATATGCTTTCATTCAAATTTAAATTTTATGAGTACTATTTTTCACGACTGAATAATCGCGCGAAAGAAAATCACAAGTGCTTATTTTCTTTGCAAAAATTCAGCACTGATCATGTCCTTGACAAAAAATTTGCACAAAATAAGATCGAAATAAACTTAATAGGTATTTTTTCGCACAAAAGACTCACATATTTTTTTTCCAAATTTTAGAAATCATTTTAGTTAAAGAAAGTTATTCCTCTTTCATGTCTCAAAAGTACAGGCGGACAAAATCGGACGTCTATCCGGCCAAGGCGAGTTTTATGACAATGTGTGAAAAATATTGTAATTGTTTGTGTTTTATTCTGTTAAAGCTTTCCCAAACCAAACGAAACATTTGCCGAAGAAAATTTTTGAGCTTGAGTTTCAAAAAAATCTTGGATGCAGAATTTCTTATATTATTGGGTATTTTTGAATCCGTAAACGAAGCTTTTGAGGAGAACAACTCCCATCGCACGGCTCGCATACTAAAAGTTAAAGATTTGACAGAGAAGCAAAAAAACCTTATTCAAACATTATGAAAAGTTTATGAGTCTGACTGTCAGTTTAAGGACAGAAAATCCCTAATTTCAGATATAAAATTAGTCTGGATAGAAATCTATGTATGTAGCTGGATTGAATAAAGAAACTTTACGATTTAATGGTGGATCAAATTTATGAAGCTATAATGAAAAAACGACACTTCCCACAGAAATGTAGGGCACGTTTTGTAAATATGAAATATCCATTTGAGGAGAAAGAATCGAATCCAATAACTTCTTGAGCTCTTGGGTCTAGTGCAATCCCATTCGATTTTTGAAAAAAATGTGTTTTCTGTGCTACTGAGGTAAGTTTACACTACAGGCAGAAGAAAAAAGATACATGATATAATGCATGTTCACTTAAATTACTCTTATTATTAAGAGTACGTCAAGAGATGAATTCTGGTCTGATTAAATTGCTGTACCCTCATGCATGCTATCACCAGCAGATCTTATTTAGATGTTTCCCATTTTGAACGTTCAGCTGTAGCAGAAAGAGGAACCTCCATACCCGTCCCCTTTGAATCTTCTAAAAGCCATCAGAAATATTTTTATATTAATTCAAGTTTATTGTTTCCACGCGCAAAAAAAAATCTAGGCAAATATTTTCGCATGCTAAAAATGATTGAGGTGAGATCAGAAACTACTTTTCACATGTTTGGTGTACAGTTTCATCATTCTCGTAGTGGAATGTCATGCAAAACAATGTGATGAATAAAATATATTTTTTTGGGTGGTCGGTTTACACTTCCAAAAAAAAAAAATATATTCCCTTCAAGGCATTATTTGCATGTAAATGATTATTGCATCCAAAAATAATTGTTTTCCATTTTTAGGCCTACAATATAGTAATTTAGAGTAAATTAATGACTCATGGGTGGTTTAGGCCAAGGCAAACAGATAATGATGAAAATTATTTTGAAAATTATGATTTTAAATAATGCGTTATTGACGATTATTTTAATAAAAATTTTGTCAAAAATAATTGTTGATGGTATTTTTGAGTTTATCGACCCAAAATACATACAAAATGATACCCCACATGAACATATTAACAGTTTTTCACAAAAATGACAAATAATGGGTGGCCATTTTGAAAAATTGGCAACATTCACTAAACGCGTCATCGTAGAGTGGTAAACTTTTCAACATCATGTTTTACGCAACATTTCAAATCAGACCCCAATTGCAGAGGTGTTCCTTTGCAATTATAGTTCTAGGTTCCGTAACAATTTGACTATACTACAAGTTTACATTTGAAATGTTCAAAAACATTTTCCTGAATGTTATTTGTAAATAAATCATACAAAAATGACTGCAATACATCGTCGGTTCAAAAGTAAAACTCACTTACTAACAAAATTTACTTTTAATGGAAATTAGATACACGACCGATTTTGGATTGGCGGCGGTGCGGGGCCATTTGGCTCTTTGGTTCTATCGTGTATGGCCAGTTTTAGCTGAATTTGAAAAGGCATTCAATATTGTTTTCATCGAGGTTACGCACCTGGTTAACATCAAAGCGACATCGAGAATTAACCTCTGTTCAGTTTGGAAGAAAAGTTTTCTATTAAAAGTTTAAAAGAGTTAAAATAGAATTGAAAAAAGACTAAACAAAAGAGTTGAGAGGAGCGTGGTGCTAAAATCGACAAAAGTAGCCCAAAAAAAAAAATCCATTATTCCGTTTGCAGTCATTAATTTACCATCATCATGTAAAGCGAAGAATAATTTACTAAAATAAGAAAAACGGCCAGATTATAGCCCCTAGTCATGTTTATCAGTTCCAAGCACTTTTCAAAACAATCAGTTCTGCTTTCTGCCTAAAATCAAATTTGTAAACCATTTAGGAAGGTATTCTTTTTCAAATGAATGATCTAATAAAGGAAAAGGATGAACAATGACCATGTTTATCCTTTCATTGATAATTCACTCAAAAGCTATATGAAATTCACATTCCATTAAGCAACAGAACATGCAATAAATAAGATTAAAAAAAGGAAGAAATCATGCAACCTAATTACTTCATAAGATCAGCACGTTTAGTCGTAATAACCACAACATATATAGGTATATGTAAAAAAATAGGTATTTTATGTTGAAACATTCATATATTCAAATCACATCTTCCATTTAAATAAAGCTTCAGCTTTAAATACACACATATCTGCTGACATATAGATTGCAATTTCTTTTGCTGGTTCTTGCGCCACGAACTAAGATTATTTATTAGCCTCAACCTGTAACATGTAACCGACAAGAAAAACCAAAAACAGACAAAAGCAGGACGAAGCAAATCCGAATCCCTCAGATTTTGCAAACAGAATAACTAACTATATCTCCTTCATAGTGTCCCTTCTTTTATCCCACAGAGAACAAAATGAGGAAGAATGTAAAAAAAAAAAAAAAAAATAGAACAAAATCCCAATCCGAATCGCCGACATTAATTTCCTTTCCACTTTTTTCTTTTTCTGTTTTTTTTTCTTTTATTTTTTTTTCAACTATACACGCCTCGTAAGCACTTCCTAAGCGACGAGGAGCGTTTTATTTTCCTTGACTTTATATTTTGTTTCCTCAGGACCGTCATTTAACGTCCATATCTCGCCCTCAGACGCCAATCTCAACTTAAAAAAAAAAGAACGTGATGCGAATCCTTTATCCAGAAAGTTAAGACATACACAAGATAGAAAACAAAAAAAAAAAAAAAAGCAAAAGAGGAAGTCCTCTTCCATCTTTTTTTCAAAGCTTGCAGCTAACTACCCATTTTTCTGGTTGGATAAATTTATTATACTTTGCAATGATTCATCATTTTTTTCGTTGAATATTTTTGACCTTGGACTTTATTGCTGTATCTATGAAGATATTATTATATTCAAGAGCTACTGCTGGGTTCTTGATTTGAATAAAATATTGGTTGAGGAAAATAAATTGATTACATATTTAACCTTTAACATCCCTCCTTTTGTGTATACCGCCCTTATCACCCCCCTCCCGTGTCATCGTCGTCGTCGCGTCAAGAATTATATGAAACAAATTCTTGGAAAAATTCCGTCTTTTGTCTGTTGCCGCAGTAAAATTTACCTTTTTTATAATTTTTTTTGCTGTCACAGCTTGTTATCCTTAAAATAGGATTAAACTCATAAATACCTGACGTGTATTTTATACATTTTTTATTTTATTTTGTTTGTTTTTTTTTTGTATTCCTTTGTTTGGCTTTGATGTGCTTTGTGCACCCAGTTATAGATCCTTTCGAACTTATATCATAAATGCTTACAACGTGCAAGAAGAATGACGAAGGATTATGAAAAAACAACAAAGTCATATTGATATGAGGGAATTATGTGTTCTAAGTCAAGACTAAGCAGTAACTGGCTCATCGATTAATTAAGTCGATTGAAAAAATTGTATGAGTTTTGTTTAATTTTTCAACGTTTCTCCACTAATTTTATCAATGCGATAGTTTCAGAACATGGATCCAGGTACTGAATAATGTCTAACGATTGAATTGACTTAAAATTTTTGTGAATATGTTTAATTTAATGACGTTTAACAGTCAATGCTGAAAATCTTTAAAAAAATTGTTTCTGCATTCGCATTGTACCCGCATGGTATCCGCTTAGTGTACGTATGGCAAACGAATGGTATCCGCATGATATCCGCAAACGATCCTCATTGTATCCTTATAACATTCGCATGGTATCCGTATAGTGTTTGGATGGTATCCATATTGTATTCTCATGGTATCCAGATGATATCAGCATGGTAGTATCCGTATTGTCTCCGCATGGTGTCCGCTTGGTTTGCGCAATGTTATTATCATTTAATCCGCATTGTATCCACATGGCATCCACATGGTTTTCGCATGGTATCCAACATTGTATCCGCACAGTATCCACATGGTATACGTATGGTATCCATGTGATATTCTAATCCGCATGGTATCCGCATAGTATCCGCATTGTATCTGCATGATATCCGCATGGTATACACATTGTGTCGACATGATATCCACATTCTTATTGTGTCTGACTGGTATCCACCTGATATCCACATGATATCCACTTTGTATTTACATGGTATCCACATGGTATACACATGTTATCCACATGATTTTCACATTGTATTGTAATGGTATCCGCATTTTGACAGCATGGTATCCGCAAGGGACTCACATGGTATCCGCATTGTATCCGCATGATACTCGCATTGTATCTGGATGGTATCACATGGTATTCTATGGTTATCACATGGTATCCGCATGGTGTATGCATTTTATCCGCATGGTATCCGTAGGGTATGCAGATGGTAAAGCCATGATCTAAGTTTGGTATACGCATGATACACGTGCAATATATCCCATAAATTAATCGTTTTTTGAAAATGCAAGAAAAAATATGTGTCGTTCATTGCATAAGCGAATTATGTATCTCCATTTAGCTTGTAATTTGTTGTTCTGGATCAAACAGCTGTAATAATTTTTTTATAAAAATAAATAAATAAGATAATGTATAATGTAATGTATTTAGGTAAACGTTTTCTTAGAATTCTTCACTCAGGGAAAACGTCAGGTGAATAATCAACCTGGACCTTGTTAAATTTACAAGGTGCACAATCCCATTCAATGTCAAATCAACCTGGTTGCTTTAATTACGATATTAAACTTGGTTTAAGAAGATGACCTGTTATTTCAATACTAAATTCTGGTAATTAAGAAATTTTGACAAGAATATAGTGCTAATTTAAAACGAGATCATGTTTTTTTTAACACTGTATGTTATGAATATCTATTTTACTAAAAATCAGGTTGAAGTAACCTTTTATAGGGCTATTTTTACAATGCTTACCTGTTGAATTTAACCTGACCTCATGTAAAAGAAGCACTCTACCCGTTCATTTCAACGTGACACTCGTGTTCAAATACACGCTCACATGCTATCCAATTAAAATTATTTGAATTTAGAATGGCCGCCTGTTGAAGTAGCACTTTACCAGTGATGAAACATGCACACAAACCGTCCAAATAGCAAAATGGCCCAGGGAATGTGTGCTATCTCCGCGTGTGAGAGGTTCCCACTTCAAAACTTAGTAAGCATCTCAAAGCATTTTTAAAATATATAAATATAGGAGTTCATAAAAATAAATTTCTATACTTTCAGAATGTTGCAAAATGAATTGGACGATTAGCAGCGTTAGAGATGGGAATTAGACGCGTTGATTCAAGACAAAACACATACAGGATTTAACATTGAATCGTGTTAAATTGACTTAATTTTCATGTTAAATGTACACGAAATTGAACATTAAGTCTTGATAATTCTACTAGATTTTCAGTTAAAATTAACAAGATTTTCAGGTAAAATTTACAGTTTTATTGTTTAAAGGTAGTGGTAATTTTACAAGATGTCATGCAGATTTTACCTGGAACCTACGTTAATTCAATACGATACAATACTACGACATTAATAACAGGTATCTCGTTAAGCAGTTAACCTGATCTACCAAGTTGAAAAAATAGCAATCTTAAAATCTGAAATTTTTTGGTTATAACTGCTTTTTTATCTGAATGTTCTTTTTTTAAAATACACAGATTCATAAATCTGTTAATATTGATCAATTTTTTGGTAAAGATAACAGTATTACAATACGCGACACATATATTTATGTAGCACAAGCTGGAGGGGCATTGAAGATAAAGGATTTTCCAAAATTAACACGACATTTGAATTCCATAAAAAAAAAAACAAAAACAACGAAAACTCGGTCATTACTGACCAATATTTTTAAAATAACGAATAACGATGCTTAGATCTCTTCTAATTCACAAATTAACTAAAACGTTGATTAAAAGTTCACTTACAATTTGATTAAGATAATAGATTGTATATATGCAGATTTCAATTCCATCCAAGATGGTTTAGAAACCTAGAAAAACTTCTAGCAGCTCTCAAGCTACTTTGAAGAGCTAAATTATCAAGAGGATCTTGGATTGTTCTCATAAGCACAATAACAATTTAAATGAACATACTCGTAAAACATATATACCTACATATGTAGGTATAGTACCTACATATACATAATTTAAAATGATTTTGATGAAATTAACTTTCAACACTGACTGTAGGGCAGACGACACCTAAAAGAGTCAAAAAATGGCTTAAACGGACCTTGCTTTACACAACCACTCTTTATAGCAAGTACATTCATTTATATATATCTACTTGGATCTCAAATATAATAATACAAAGGACAAGCCGAGAACGCGAGAACGACACAGACGATGAATGAAATGAAAATAAATAAAGAAGGTATGTCACGTCATAAGTTGCGTCGTTCTCTATAAATCGTGGACTTTCCACGGTTTTTGTGTTGCGCTGGCTGCTGTACAAGTTTACCCTGACAGGATTTCGCTATGGATACCTTTGGTTTGGCTCCATCATATAGAAACATATATGGTACCTTACCTACACGCTAAGGACTAGGAATATGAATTGTTGCCACAACGTTTCTTATACGGTATCCATGTGGTTATGGTTTGGCGTTTTGTGTATTCTTGTATCCAAGAGTATCTTGCTCCTTTTCCTTTCTCACCGCGTGAATTTAGCTTGCACTCGCATGAGCCACTTAAGCGACGATTGACGGAATGTTCTCTAACAATACGGAAAACGGATGTACCAATATATACTATACAACGATTGCGGGACGGGCAATGGTAAAGCATAAAAGTGCAAAGCTTCGTGCTAAAGAGATGTGGAATGGCAGGTAAATGTAGATGAAAGGATGTTGAAAATGAAAGCCCTTTACTGGGGATTTACCATTTTCTGTTTTATTATTTGTAACGTTTTATTTTTCATTTTTGCTCTAGTGGTGGTGCTCCGCTTATGTCTCTTTTGGATAGATGCAAGATTAGAATGGGGAAAACGAAAAACGCTGCAAGCAAGCAAGCCAAGCAAGCATAGCACACGTGTAGAAATAATCTTTAATATTTTAAGGGTTCAATTTACAGCGAGAATTACTTCCATTGTCCTTTGATTTGTTTGCCAGTTTTATTATTCTATCCCGGTTTATATTCGTGTAAATGGAGTGTTTATAATAAATGAGAGGAATAAAGATGGGTATCCACCCCCCTAGGAAAAGAAGATTTGTTTTTTTTTTTTGTTTGTCTGGCTTTTTGAGATATATTTATGTATATTCATTTGGTTCGTTTCTAAAGGGAAATAATTTTCAATTCTGTTTGAAGGAATTCAAATTGAAAAGTTGATTTTTTCAAAAGAAGCGAATTTATTGTTTAAAAATTTGGACAGGTGCCTTTAAGAAAAGTAAACTTTGTTATTTAAAATGAATAATATGGTTTTATATACAATAATACCTACCTACATACTAAAATAGAGAAAAGTGTCCATTTATGTTAAAATCTGAATAATTACAACTCAAGCTTCTGAGACAGCAAGATGATGGAAGCAACATTCTGATAGTCACTTTTGTAGAAGTTCGATATTTGAATGACGTGTCACGAAATCATGAAGAGATTTTAATTTTCTCGACCTCTTGTCAAAAACCTGGAGCAAAAAGATCAGAAGGCCAATGATTTTAACCTTAACATGCACGAACGCATCAAGCATTGATAGAAAACTATAAGCACGAGACTGTGATTTAAGGTCAAGCTGGTAACTTTTTTTAATTTGCTTGCCTATCAAAATATCAATCTATCGAAGGTCACTACGGTGGCTTTCCATCCTCAACGGTCCTAAGCAAGCTACTTAGATAAATGAATCCAGTTGAGACTTTACTATAAAACAAAATGTAGAATAATTATTGATAAATATTTATCAGGGTCAAATGACTCCAATATATCCACCCATACAAAATTATATTTAAAGACACCAAACGAAATTTTATTTTGGAAAGTTTCTATAAAACAAAATGTCGACTTTTTATTTTGTTTTGCTCAGGAGACAACTAAGCTCAACATTCTCATTCATAAAAAACTAGATTTAAAGACACAAAACGAAAATTTCGTTTTGAAGAGTTACTATAAAACAAAATGTGTAATATTTTTTTAAATTCAGTTGAGCAAACGATTTATTTATAGATATGTTGTGCTCAAGAAACAATTAAATATAAAATGCCATTTCATTCAAAATTATATTTGAAGTTTTGAAAGGTTGCTATAATATAAAATGTTAAATATTTTGTTGATTTTATTTGAAAAAATGATTTACTAGTATTATTTAGGGGACATTTTACTCCAATATTCATTTCATTTATTTCATTTCATTTATTTATTTCATCAAACAAAGTTATAATACTCTAGTGATTACTTGATACATTTTAATATAAAACATTATACATAAGCAAAAATATTTAAAATTAACGAAAGATTTCTTTTAAATAAATATCTACTAAGATTGAAGTCAATCATATCAAAAACAGTATTTGTTTCTCTTAAACACCTAGATATATGTAGGTTCATTGGTGGCATAAACAGTTCTGTGGTATGGAACATTAAAAAACAACCGGTTTCTAAGCATTCTCGAAGGAACATTGATCCCAATTAAGGCTAAAATATGAGAACAATCAATATGGTCTGTTAATATATCTCGAATGAACATAATCGCTGTGAACTTCCTTCGAACGCTTAGAGGAAAAATACCGAGTAATTTACACCTCGTTTCATAAGAAGGCATATCAATGTCCCAGTGCAGTCTTTTCACGACAACTCACGTAAATTGTTTTTGGATTTTTTCGATTCTAAATGAATGAACTTCATACGAAGGATTCCAGATAACAAATATTGCAGTACTCAAGGTTTGACCTTACAAAGGCAAAAAACAAACACTTCAAAGTATGCGGATCGGTGAACTCTTTAGAGTTACGCAATATGAAACCTAACATTGAATTGCCTTTGGAGACCAAAATATCTATATGTCTTATAAAGTCGAGTTTACTGTCAAAAACACACCAAGATCTTTTTTAAAGTTTATGATGGACAGCACATTGAGATTTATTTTGTAGGTGAAATTAATTGGTGAGCAGTTGCGACAAAACGTCAAGCTTTGGCATTTAGAAATGTTTAGATTTAGGGAGTTAACTAAGCACCAATTCGAAAGCTCATTAAGATCGTCCTGCAAAAGAAAGCAATCCTGTTCAGATTTAATGCAACGGAAGACTTTTAAATCATCCGCATACATTAAACACTTCGAGTTTAAAAATATGTCAGGAATATCGTTTATAAAAAGCAAAAAAAGAAGGGGGCCGAGATGGCTACCCTGTGGGACGCCTGATGTAACACTCACTGGTGAGGAAAGGATATTGTTGATACGAACGTACTGAATACGATCGTTTAAGTATGAACTTATCCAATTTAAGAAATTTGAGTGAAAACCTAACTTATTTATTTTCTTTAGTAGAACATTGTGATTGACTCTTTCAAATGCTTTTGCAAAGTCCGTGTAGACAACGTCGTACTGAGAGCCTTCCTCAAGTTCATTCAAAACTAAGTTGCAAAAAATTGTAAGATTTGTGGTAGTAGATCTACCAGATACGAAACCGTGTTGGTAAGGAGAAATTATATTTTTAAGAGATGGAGTTAATCTATCATAGATCAACTTTTCAAAAATTTTAGGAATAGTAGAAATTTTACAAATTGGACGGTAGTTTGAAACCTCTTGCCTACTTCCCGATTTGTAAATGGGTGTAATTGTTGAACGCTTCCAAATATTAAGAAACTCACCCTCTACTAACGAACGATTAAAAATAATTTTTAAGGGAATATGTTTATTCCTACGAAATTACTTTTGAAGCCCATTAAGAAATTTTTTGTTTATAAAGTTGCTATAACAAGATCGCATATTTTTTGTAAATTAAACAAAAACAAATATCAGGAAGTAGATTTAACACCAAATCTTACCATAACCTTCCTTTAATTTAAGCGTGCTGGATGAAATCTTTGTCTTTTTTTAATAGGTAGTTGCTTTAAAATGTAGTGTTAAATATATTTATATTTTTTGCTGTGGAAAGGCATTTCTTTATGCACAAACCGAATTTGATTCATTCTTAAATTTTATTAAGGGATACTGGACAAAACAAATATTGAATATTTTTGTAGCTTGCTTTAAATAAGTTACTTGACATACCTACAAGCCCAATCGGCCCCATCCTTCTAATCCAGTGTTTCCCAACCTTTTTTGTGTTATGCCCCACCAAGGCATTTCCAAAATGTTTATACTCCTAAAATTATGTTTAATTTTAATCATTCAAAATTTTGAAATGTTCACCAAATCCAGCGATAAATTTTCCAGATATGATTCTATAGCGCCATCAGTCATTTCACATTTTCGAAAACATTGAAACCTCATTGAAATGATTGTCTGAAATGTTAATAAGGGAAGAGAGGTCAAAGATCTTCGTTTTTGCTTCTGGGAGGGTTATATATTTTTTTTTTTGAAATTGCTTGTTAAATTAGAAAATGTCTACTAAGACTCACAAATAGGACTGACCACGACACCAGAAAAGTCTCGGTATCGGTTGGTATCGGCATCAGAAGCCGAAACGATACCGATATTATACCAGCTCCAAAGGCATCCGAAACGATACCGAGACGGAGACTTGGTTATACGAGACCAAACGAAACTGAGTTATACGAGACCGATATCGAGACGAAACTAACTTTTTTTGATTTTGACGATACTTACAAAAGTATTGTTTGTTTTGGTATCGTGGCCAGCCCTACTCACAAATGCCTTACAATCGACCGTTTGCAAGTTTTGGTTTCCAGGTTACTGCTTGAGAGAGTCAAAAAGTTCCACAAATATTTTAAATCAATATAAGTCCCTCACGCTCACATTTTATTTCTTACAAAATATCTGAAAAAAGCGTTCACAATTTGGCACAAACAAAAGTTTAAATAAGCCAAGATTGAGTCCCGTTCGGATCCTTTTCGAAAATAAATTGGTGCGAAAGTGAGATCTTTTTTTTCTTTCGGCTCTTTTAGTATTGAAATATGAATGTAAAATTACCTCCCTGAAAAATTGAATCGGCCCCCTGTGGGGCATGGGCCCCACGTTGGGAATCACTGTTCTAATCTATCATTTGAAGGCGTAATTTTTTTTCTAAAATGTTGCTATTAAAAGGAATTTAATATTTTTTTTAATGAAGGTGGACAAATATTTCTTAGACGTGACAACTTATGATGTTCAAAATTTTTCATTTTCAGGTGCTGGATCAGTTCCTTTTCAAATAGTTGCTATAAAATAAAATTTGAATATATTTTGGCTTTATCACTCTCATGTAAATTTTGTGAGTATGTATGTTTATACTTTCAAGTCAAGTGAAGCAGCATTTTTTAAAAATTTATTTAAAAATTTTGACGTACATAAATTCATTTTCCAGCTTGTATGGTTTTGTTAAACAAGGATTTTATTTTTCGATTATAATACTGAGCGTTTACAAAGTGATAAAACATTGGTAGTAATACAATATAGTTAGTAAGTATACCTACTCCATTTTCCACAATCCACATTGAAGCAGTTGCGCGTGTTTAAAACATGTGTAAGCATTTCCAGTGTTTACTTTTCAAATGATGCTGTCAGCGAAATAACAAAAACAATGAAAGCAAAAAAAAAAAAACAAAAACACAGATACCCCATCCCAGCTGCGGAATCAATGTGTGACGCTGACGACAAAAGGAGGCACCTTTCTGTATGTAAAGGTATGAGGGGGTTAACAGAGCAGCAGCTCAACAAAAAAAAAATACGATTTTCAATTTTTCTCGTTAAGTTCTCAAATATTTGCACAATCAATTTTCCATATTTTTCTTGTTCGTTTCTCTCTTTGTTCAACATCATCCCCTTTTTACCACCGTCTCCACCTTCACCCTCTGCTCTAACAAAACCAAACTTATGTATGGCTGGTGCTTGCTCTATATCTGTATTTGGGTGGTGCTGGTGCTCTTGGGTTCTGTGTGGATGTAGGTATGTAGTATATGCCTGGCTCTTACTGTTTTGTAATTCTTGAATATTTTATGGTAATTCGCAATTATTATTTCCAACTCGTACGCGCTCGGGAATAACAGAACAAAACGTTAAATGTCCTGAATGATGCGATCGTTAACTAGCAGGTCCTTCAACATCGCTCCCGTGTGTGTGTCTCTTTCCATCGTTTCCGCACCTGCATTCACCCCCACCGCGCCACCTTCACCATCAGCCGAAATGTCCTTGCACTGCGATGTACCTATACATTATCCTGCCGCTGACAAATGTTTGCACAATTCCAAGGACACATTTGTACCTTCCTCCAATATATTTAGTTACATTTTGATTTTATATTATTTCTGTTCAAATTGTTGCACGCCACTCGATGGCTCGATGGCTCGATGGCAAATCAAAAATTCATGTCATTTATTTTGAACACACAAAAAGCAGGGGGATGGTAAAGTTGGGAGAATCCTTGCTGCCACAGCCGCATAATTTTGATTAGCCCCCGCGTTTCGCGTTTGATTGAAAACGTATAAACCTAACTGGAGTGGGTAAACCAAGACCCTAGACCCACAGACGAACAAAAAAAAAAAAAATAAATAAATAGGGGAGTAATGTATAGCGTACGGTTTCACACTGAGAAATGTCTTCAATTACATTTCCCTTGATTAAGGAACTTAGTTTGCGGAATATTTATTTATTTTCGGATTGAATCCTTTGTGCAGCTGTCGTTGTACCGATATAGTTTGTTGAGTACAGAAAATGGCGTGTTTATTCACCTACTTCCACTTTGCTGTTATATTTTTTTTTATACTAAATCGAGTTGCTTAATATCGGTGTGTGTGTGTGTGTGTATGTGTTTGCCCTTTAAATGAATTTGAAGACATAAATATCCTTCAGGAAACGTTATTAATTGGCCATTCCCCAAAGTGCGGTCTAGGTTTTGGTTGTGCGCATTCTTTTGGCTATAGGTATATATTTATTTTTTTTATGTGTATGCTAGCTATTTCTGAATAAACTAGCAATAGCAAGAGCTGCTGAGTTTTGGGAGTGGTAAATCAAATTGAGTGAAAGACTGATTTATGGTATTCTTGAAAGAGGTAGAAATATTGAATTAGAGAGTTGTTCTATGCATGTATCTATACTTATCTACAGTACCTTATACCTCTAGTCATGACTATTTTTTTCATGAATTTTCTATTAACTGAGACCGACAGGAAACCGTGAATAATGAATACAAAAGTGGTTTCAGTCATTGATTTGCGACAAACTTCAGCAGGGTTCCTTGTAATTTGTATTTTGTATTTTTGTTTTTTTTTTTTGTTTGAGAATTTTTTCTTTATCAAAAGGCTGGTGAAACACCTCAATAACCCATAAGCTTAAGCTTTATCTTTTCTTTGGAAGATCAATGAACTTTGAAAACAATAAAAAAAAAAAAATAATGCTGGGGTAGCATTATTTTTTTTATTTATGAAGGCTATACCTACACATGGATATTTACGTACCCAGATTTTGTAGTATTTCGAAATTAACATAAGGTCGAATGTTTTGAACCTTAATAATTTTTTTTTGAGTATTTTTTGAAAATATTGGACTTTTATCAAAAAATTCCATTCAAATGATAGAAAACTGTTAAGAAAAATATTATTTTTCTCAAAAACTGCTCCTACGATTTTGATAAAATAAATGCCATTTACTACAAAAATCTTGAAACTTTACGAAGAAAACTAAAAATACAGGGTGGTTCGCGAATCATGCAAAAAATAAATAAAACGTAATAACTTTTGTTCTTAGTGAGTAATTGGCCTTTTTATTTTGCCGATTACTATTTGGATTTACCTAAATGAATGCTTGGGATACTGAAAAAGGGATTTAGATAGTGAAGTGATACTATACTTTACAATCCGTCATTGCCGTCCAAAGGAAATTTAGGAGGGAGTTTGGTGGTACTCTACGGAGTAGATGAAGCGGGTGAGCATGTTTGCTAAATCTGGAAGCATCCCACGAAGACTGCACCATCGAGATCCCAATGTTGGGGTTCAGGATACAGTCGCAGCATCGGTAATACAGGCAAATCCAAGCGTTTCGACTCGAAACATATCGGGGAAAATGGGAGTTACGGTAATTGCAACGGATACTTCATGATATCTTAAACTTGTTTCCCTACAAAGTCCAAATTACAAGCTAGTTAAACCCTCGGAATCTGCCAGTTTGCGTGGAATATCAATAGGAATCGTTATTTAAAGATGTTAAATGAGTTTTTTTTAGACCTAATACTGTGCCGAAGATGAAATCCACTGAACAGGATTTTGTTTCAGCAAGATGGTGCAACTGCATATATAGCCAGGACAGTTATGGTGGAGCTCCAAGAAAAAATTCCAAATATATTAATATCCAGAATTTTCACTTTTCTCTGGCCCCCTAGATCACCTGACCTGACTGCACCAGCCTTTTTATAATGGAGTTATGTCAAACAGGAGGTGTACAAAGCTAAGCTGAGGAATTTTATCGAATTCGAGCAATATATTATTTGAGGCGATCCCAGCTGATCAGGTGCCGCATATGGGTGAGTGAGCATGAAGGTCTTTTGCAGTCTATCATTTTTTAAAGCAATTAGGTATTTAAATTAAAATAAATTTTCTATCCAATAAAAAAAGTAATCGATTAAAAAAAAAGTTATTTAAATTTCTTATTGTAGCACAATTGGTGTGCCACCCTTTAGTACCCTCACCTCCCATAGAATGGTTTTTACTTGCGATATACTGGTCCTAAATCGAAAATTATGCATTTGTAAAAATTTGTTTGTCTCATAATTCTGTCTTGTGGTCTGCCTGTTTATCTGTCCGGCTACAGCCTAAACGGCTTAATCGCTGTCCTTAAAACTTGGAACATAGACATTTTGGTGATTCTGCCCACAGGGTTTTCAATTTTTTATAACCAAAAATAACGGTAGCTGCCCTACAATATCTTGTAGCAATTTTACAAAACCTTATTTTTCTCAAAAAAGGCTTCTCAAGTTTTTTTAAATTCAATTAAATGCTACCTTAAGGTTAGGTTAGGTTAGAAGGCAAGTTGCATCATATCACTCAGTTCTCAGAGGATCCATTGTACTTCCCAGGGTAAGGTAGGTAGTGAGGGGGAACAGCGAGGGGATTAAGGAGAAATTTTAGGTGTTGGGGCCTCCCTGAATTGATTGAATTTTAAGATGTTTTCTGGGGGCAAGACATAGATGTTGCCCAGTGAGTCGAAGAAGTAATCTCCCAGGGCCACTTTTCTGGTTCTAGCTATAGTCTGGGGCATTCACACAAGAAGTGAAGAGAGCCTCTTCCACCTCTTGATCATGACACCCTCTACATAAGTCCGATAAGCTGATGCCCATTCACTTAATGTGGGTTGACTATGAGTGATAAATTGAGGCCTGCTTAACTTAAATAAATATTCAGTTTATTTTTCTTCGAAATATTTGGACAAAGGTTCTTTGAAACCCTACAAGTGTAGATGAATAACCATCTGACATATGCAGCTTTCAAGAAACTCTGTTGTATTCTACTTTTGTCTTGCTCCAGTGGCACGAGCACCAAGGCTTCGATTTGACTTGGATCAAGGGATGACCCGCTCTTGGCCAGTTTATCTGCCGTTTCGTTCTAGTGAATATTCTAATGTCCCGCGGCCCATCTAAGGGTAGCTGTCTTCGTTGCATTGATCACCCATTCTTATCTCGTTTCAGCTACGATCGACCAGTTTGGACTTTGTGGTAATTGAGGAAATGGCTTTGTCACCTGAAAATCTATGAAAATGTCAATATTATTGTTGACTCATTCACGTGAAACAAGATATTTTGTCTTTTCGCAAACTGCCAGCACTTCTCTTGAATACACTGCCAAAGTTTGGGAGCTTCATTGATCTATTTATGTATGGGTTATCTGAGTAGATACCCGGCCCAACAGTCTCCAAGGTTTTGGAACCGTCAGTTAAGACCAAAACATGATTTGCATTAATGACCTTATTTTCATTCTAGAGTTCCAAGGTGGGGATATCTGTCATGGTTACTGGGTTGAAATCAATGTGCGGTGAAACGTAGTCTGTTTGAATGTTTATGTCTGTAAAATTCATTATATGTCTGTGACCGTAGAGGCGCCATTTCCAATTTTTACATTGTTGAAGTCTTAAAGCACTTTTGGCTGCCAATTCCTTCGTAAGCAGATCGAGTGGGGTAAGTGAAATGAAAGTTTCTAGGGTGGCCGTTGGTGTGGTCCTAATAGCACACTGGCTTTTCAATTTAAGTCATGGTTTTTAGATTTGTTTTACTTATCTAAGTTCGTTAGAATCGGCCTTATAATGGCTGTGTATACATCCAATAAATGGTTCTAGTGCTGGGACCCCATCTTTTTACCAAAAATTCAGCTATATGTAGAAAGCTATTGAGGCTTTTTTTCTCCTTTTTAATATCTTCTTTCCAGTTTAGTTTACGATCAAGAACAGAGCCAAGATATTTGGTAGTACCTGAAACTTCTAACGGAATTTCGTTAATGGTCGGCGGGCTTATGTTTGAAATGTTACGTTTTAGGACTTTTTGCAACTTGTACACTTATGATCCCCTGTATAAAATTTTACAATAAAATTCTAACTGTTATAATTTTGACCTATTTTCTACATTCTAATTGGGTGATTCTATCTGAACCTAAACCTCATTTAAATTAAAGTTACGTTATGAATATTTTGTAATCATTTGTCATCAATTGTTATTCTCTCATTATTTCATTTATTTTGTGACATTTCTTTGAAATATTAATAACACAAAAAACTTTTATTCATTTGATTTATGTAGACTAACAAATAAACACAAAAAACAAAAAATTGCAAATTGAACTTCATTTAAATTTAAATTAGGATTTATTTAACACAAAATAAGCCTTTATTTTCTCTCGCTAATTTAAAATAATTTTTTTTTGCTTTTTATTAAAAACTTTTGATAAGTTAAAATACAAATACCTATTTAGTTTTTTTTTGAATTTAAATTCATGAAAGTGTTATTATGCTAAAAAAAACAAAGATATCTACATATTTTATTCATACTTTGTTTAAAGAAAAAAATATGTAGACACATGCATATAACCAATAATATATTAACAAAAAACAATGAAATTGCGAGCAATTCTTGATAAAAAAAAAAATAAATAAATAACGAATTTCATCAATTTTTGCATTTTTTATGTTATACTTATTTTGGTATTGGTATGTACCTACTTCACCCGTTAAATATTAATTTTCACAGAATTGTTTCTTTTTTAAATTGATAGTGATTATACGAGGTATTGACCATTTAATTGACTAATCTTACTGATGCAAGAAAAATATGTTTATATTAATTGGAACACCTTCTCCAAAACTTAGTATGTAATTTTATTTTTTTTTGTAAAACTTACTTATGGTTATATGTTTGTAAATAAATCTAAAAATTATATAAAACAAATATTTCCTGATTTAATTTGACGTTTTATTGAAATCACAATGAAATTTGTACATTTATTTATAAAATACATTTACATATGTAGGTACCTAGTAAAGCGTTAAACCTTGTGGCAAAGAATTATTTCGAATAAATTCATATTCTCAAACTTTTCAAATATCTATCTTTAGGTTCTTTATTAAAAATACAATCGATATTTACCAAAGCTGCATGTCATAAACCATAATCCTTTATAATTTGCTAAAGAAAAACATCAAGCATAAACCATATAAATGCATAAATACAAGCTCACCACGAGCTTCTTCATATAAACTAATGAAAAACAAAGAACCTATCTTGCTGGTCAGACACAAGCTTATGATGGGAAAAATAACATCTTTGGGAATTTGTTACCCCAAAGCATTCATAAATCAATTTTTCTATCCATATTTTCCACATATATACATATCTATACGAAATACATAAATACATAATCTATTCTACCCCTGTCAACCTTTGGAAGAAATCTTTAATTTCGATAGCAATTCCCTTTTTGCTCTACAAGCCAAATACACACGCATAATATGTATGTATCTAGATACTTTATTATACACACATATAGAAAAAAAAAGGACCTCTTTATTGTTTCAGTTTTGTAAGCACAAACAATTTGTCTTGTCCATAGATTCTTCGCATTCATAAATCAAACATAATGAACATCATACCATCGGTTTCTAGAAAAGCTTATGCCAAAACGAGAAGGATCTTTAAGTATCCTTTGAAAAAAATACCTTCGAGCATGACATGGAAACATAACGTTCTATTTTTTTCATAGATGTAGGAAATTAACAATGACAGGACATCTGCAATTCATGGTCAATGATTGAATTCTAATGATGAAATGCCACTCATCCACACTCAATAATAAATTATATTTGCATTTGGTAAGGTAACCAACTTATCTAAGAACAACAACAGCAGAGGCCGTTTAAGTCTTTTACAAATAAAATATTTCCATATCCTTCCTAATACTCCAGACGTGAAAGTTATATAAGAAATATTATTCTGTATACAAAGGTATGTAAATGCCGGTGTACTGATAAATGAATACCTTACCTATTCTATCTACCTAACAGGATATCTCTATTCCTACACAATTTCAACGTAGATTTAACTTCTTCTGCCTACCAAATCCGTAGATTATAAGACGATCATTAAATAAAAGCTTAATCATCTTGGTAAGTATAACGTAGGTAGATACAGCCTTAAAAACACTCCAAATAAATTGAATGTAGGCTTTCTAAGGATACGAAATTCAACATGTAGATATAAAATACAAACTGGCCTTGAAGTTTTAATGATGTCAGGAGCAAACAGGTTAACGTATGAGGTAAAAGATTTGTTGATGGTTAATAATATTTGCCATAAAAGAAATATACTATTATGTAAAAATGAAAGCAAAACAAAATAAGCTGATGTTAAATGAGGAATAAAGGACTGATTTCTATAAAAATCAAAAGAACACACTTGAAGAGCAGTAGGAGCAAAAAGTAATATTTTTACTTTTTCATTCTTATCTTTTTTTTTATTTTGGAAAACCAATATTCAAATTTACCCAATTGAATGAAAAATGTCATCATTTGTCCCGAAAGTACTTATTCAAGTAGAATTTTTTTGATCAGGGGTCTGGACTCGATTGAAATTAAAAAATTACCTAAAGTCAAAATATCACCTTTGGCAAAGCTCCTCATTTGTTTTGACTTGCTTTGAAGTCAAAGAGTATTTAGCCATCTCCTCATTATTCTGGTTTGGAAAAATATCCTAAAAATTGCTTAGTTTTACTTTTTTGCTGAATAAATTGCGGTTGACAGTGGTGCTTGACTGCTAACTTGGAGATGTAAGTTCGAGCCCCACTCTAATAGGTAGCATACTTTGATCAATTTCTAGTTTTTTTTTAAGTTAAAAAAACAACTGAAAATTGTTGAAAAAAATTTTCGGCAAAGAAAATGCTAAGTGACATTTTATGAAAATACTTAAATTTCTATCTCATGTGCACTTGTCCGCCGCATCTGAATTAATATTTAGTAATAGATGAAGGTGTCATATGCAATGGATTTGTATCAAAAAAGTTATATATAGATCAAAAACTGTAATTGCTGATTACTCAAAATATAGAAAATGTCCCTTAGTACCTTCATCTCTTAAACGTTTCAGTTGGTAAGATTTGTTAAAAAATTTGACATGTAATTTTTTTTAAATAAACAAAAAACTACAAGAAACTTTTCCAAAATTTGTTAAATTTTTTTGTGTCTCAAATATCCTGAGATCACACATAATGGTAAATTATGTAAATTTTCCAACAATGTTTTTTTTTTGGTTTTTAAAAAAAATTTCAATTTTTTTTTTTGAAAGTTTGATATCTCAAAGCCAGATACAAATTTTTTTTTTGAGTTTTAGTTTTATATGCAAATACATTAATACCAATAATGCATACAAAAATTTTCATTAAAAACAATTTTTAATTTTTTTCATTTAATAATAGTTTATAAGGAATTTTTTGAACACTCAATAACTTGAAAACATTCTAGTCGATTGTTGTTGTTGTTTTTTAACAGTCCCTAGATTATTCAATAAATATTTTTTACTTTTATGCAAAAATAACGAAAGTTTCCATACAAATGTTAAGAACATCTCATTTTCTCAAAAACGACTAATTTGATTTTGATATATTTTTGTTTAATTTTTTAAAAGAAGAACGGTCTACTAAAATATATGAAAATTTATACATAGGGCATTACCTCCCCCTTAACTTTGCTTTTGATTTTATTTTTTTTAATTATTGGTTGATCGGATTTATATTTATTTATATTTTTTTATACAAAAGTTTTCAATAACTTGCAAATTGCATATCAAAATTTCCAAATGTTATTTTAAAATTCGATATTTAAAAACAGATTCGATTTTTTTTTATAAAATTATTATTTGCATATTAACAAAAGCTTAAAATTTGCACACCAAAAGTTTTTCTTAAAATATTTTGAAAATTTTACATGAACCTCCCTTTATAAAAAAACATAAATTCATATTTGTTTATTTAAAGAACGAATTGTATGCTCTTAAAAATTTTTCTTTCATATTATATTGCAATATTCTACATTTTTTTTTACTACCATTCTGCCTTTTGCTGTGTGGCATACAGATTGCGACAGGGTATTGGTCAATATTACAAACAAAACATAAAATAAAGAGAAAACGTTAAAACATAATTTTACCAATTGATTTAAAACTATTTTGCTTCTGTTTCTGGAATTGAAGATATTTTTCAACTAACTCACCTTATCTGGCCACATGTCAAATATATGTACGAGTATCTAGTATACGTAAGGATAGTCAAAAAGTCTAAAAAAAAACTGAAGCTCTAGTTTTTTTATTCAGTTCAGTGAAGAAATATGTAATTTTATTTGTTTTGTATTAAAATTTAATTATTTTTTAATAAACTAATCGCTCTGTGGTCAGAGCATTAAAAAATTAAATAAAAACAAAAAGCTGCAAATCATAAATTCATTATATCTGTAAATATTTTCTATTGACTTAGTTAATCGAACGCTAAATATACAAATCCATTCAATTCAATATAAAAAAAAAATAAATAATAATAATAATTTGCACCGCAAAAAAAAATTATATTAACAAAATGTCTATATAAGCCCACAAAAGCATAAATGCGTACATACATATATTGCATACAAACCATAAAGTAAATAAAAATGAAAAAAAAAATAGTTTAATCCAGCTATATAGAACAATATAAGTATACGAGGGCTAGCAATTTGCGTTAATCTAACTTTTATAATCGATTTTTCATAGAAAATGCACTTGTTTGGTTTTACTCCCAGCAATATAGCTCAGTATTTTAGCAATGATGGTACGAGCTTATAGTGTTTTTGTTGTTGCTTTAGCATTTGATTGCAGGATACTTTAAACGGATGCGGATACGGCCTGGTAAAACAGGAAGTACAGCTGTTGATGTCGACATGAACAAGAACATGAACAGACCTTGGCAAACACTAATTTTCTCTTTTCCTCTGGTTTTATGTTTTTTTTTTTTTTAATTTATTTTTATTTGTTTTCGTATTGTTGGTCGTCGTCGGTCGTTGGTTGTGTTCCATTTAGTGTCCTTCAATTTTAATAGACAGTGTGTATTTTTTTGCATGTCTATATACATAAACATTACTAAAGACTGACACTAAATAAATTAGGTGAAGAGTTTTGTTGAAAGTGATTTACCATAAATGTGATTTAGACTTAAATTGGAACTTTTAAAAATATTAAAAAAGGTATAGTGGTAGATGCAGAGTGTAATGCATATACACACACAAACATACATACATACATGCAAATCTTGTTTAATTAAAGTTTATGTCCTTGAAATGTTCACAAAATTTGAGAACCAAACTTTTTTGGCGGCCAATTTTAATAAAAATAAATGCAGATATATTTATCATTCGAATTGCATAAACTCAAATTAATTTTCAGATTAAAAGAAAAATAAATGCAAATAAATTTCGTTTCTCTTGCGATAAGAATATTGTCAAAGAAGATAATTATTTCTCGTTTTTGTGTGGCATTTTTATAGCATTTTTGGTATAACACCAAAACTAAGCCGAATTTGATAATTTAACACTTATTACCTTTTGTTTAAAAAAAAATTTTCAATCGAAATAAATGGTTGAAAAAATGTTATAGGAAAATTTAAGCGGGAAAAGTTATCAAAAACCAACCTGAAAAATTTAAAAATCAAAGTTTCAATTTTTTTCTTCTAAATTGCTCATTTCTTGCACCTAGTACCTAGTCTTATATAAATCGGTCGAGCTGTTTGTAGTCTGTAGGCCTACGAAGTTTTAAAAAAAGCCAGAAGAATAAATTGGGAAATTACCTACTTTTTAAATATTCTTAACAATCGTTACGTCACATTTCATCAAAATCTTGAGTTCAAATATATTTTAACGAATGTGAAATTTGTCATATTGTTCCTTAAAAGGGGCATTCGGGACAAAATTGGCAAATATTATAAGAACTATAAATGGGTATATCTTTGCAAATTTTGAATAAAAATTAATTTTTAATCATGGCATATTAAAACGTTTTGTCTCTTTACTTTATTTTGTTGATGCATGCCTTGACCCAATTTTTGCTTAAAAAAAGATTTTAAGCATTCTTATTGGACCAACAAACACATTCAATAATAAAAGCCCTCGCACGTAATTGTTCCTTTATTTCACTAATTTTCCGGATTATTCAATAGACCAGGGATGGCGAACCTTTTAAGAGCCTCGTGCCATTTTTATAAAATACATAATTTTAAATGCCTTGGGAGTGCTAAGATACAGAACGTTTACAAATTGTATTAAAACAAATAAACCTGTTGTTGTTAAATAACCTCAAAAATTGCAAAAATCAGTTATTGATGGGAATATCTCGAAAATCCCAGCCAATCCAAGCGCCTACAAAATTTCTAGAAATATTCTACACTTGTCGTGTCAAAAAGTTAACAGATATTTGTAAACACGTGTAATTTTAAGATCTTTCATTCCCTTGGTGACTAATTGAGAGTAGGTGAAACAAAAACTTAAATATTTATATTCAACTTAAGCGCTAATGTCATACTTTTTCGTCAGCGTTTACTTACTGTCACATAAACTCTTTATGTGGTACAATGATATAAAAGTTTCATTTCAGCAAATGGGCCTTATTCCACTATTCTTCTATGAGCAGTCACGCCATTAAATCCATTTATTTTTAGTTTTTCCATTTCTCCTCAAAAGAATAGAGAAACATGCAATCTTCCAATATTTGGTTGTGATATGATAGGTAGTTGTCCAAGGCATAAACAATTTTAAAACTTTGACTGCACTGCACTTTATATTTCTTGACAACTTTTCCATTCAACATTGAATTGTTACAAAAAAAGTTATGAAGCACGTTTTATTCACATTAAAACCAAGTAAGGAGAGTAATATTTATTTTTCAAATCGATAATAAATGCAACTATCCACAAATCCAACCACAGTTCATGGTCACAAACGTTATAATCCCTATCCACCCTTTTTTACGTCATCATCACATCAACCAAACTTTTATCTATTCAAAATTAATGTGGATTTTTCACAAAACTCAGTTTGACCACTTCCGATTTTTCGATTAACAAAGATTAATAACCAAAAACGAGAATCAAAACTAAAATGGCACAAATCAAAGTCACTTGAAAACTATATAGAAAACCACAATATCGATAGCGAAACAGTCATTTCATTTGAATCAGTGAAATTACAATTCAAGTCCCTAAAAAAAGGGTTTTTTTGAATTTTGACCAAAATGTAAAAGCAAAGGGCTAAAGTAGGTAGAGGAACATACCTACTACAACCACCATATGTTGCTGTTTTTGAAAAATAAACAAATCAAAAATATTGGTCAAAACAATAATTGTTTAACCACAAATACAATATTGCAATTGAAGTCAACAACAAAATACAAAAAATAAAATTAAACATAAACCAACATTTCTATGACAGCCATCAGCAGAGTTGTTGCTTTTTTTTTTAAACACACTGACGTCTGCTACCTCTGTATTTTTGGGCGAAAGTGGTATTGACATTTGAATATGTCAATGTTTGGTATAATTAAAAGTTGTTGATAGTTTTTCGTTTATATTCAGATAAATAAAATACACAACTGAATCGCATGAATTTGCTGTTATAGTTCAAGGTTTTGACGTGGCTTGAGCATATATTGAAGATGTTCTGCAAATGGTTTATGAATATAATGACGGTGCCATTTTTAAAAAAGAAAGTGGTATTACGAAAAACTATTTCTTCTTAACTTTTTTTATTTTGTTTTGTTTTGTTTTAAAATAATACATTTTCATAGAACTTTATTAGGTATGAAAACATGTTATGCATTTATGTTTAAAATTTAATGCTTGGAGCCTTAAACGATCAACATTCATATAGGAAAAAGCTCGCTTATAAGAAAGACATTTCTGCGATTTACAAGTTTTCTTATATCTTAGTTCTTCTGTTAACGGAAAAAATCCAAAATTTTGGCATTTTCTTCAAAACATGGCAGATTCCATTTTCGTTTTGAAAATTTTGGTCTCAAGTTTGAGTTTTCTCTAGAGAACTTCCTTAGACCTTAGAAAAAAAGTTAAATCAAAATTGTTGCAGCTGTTTTCGAGAAAATTTGAAAAACTCAAAATCATTCCATGGGGTTAGATATAGTTGAATGAAAAAACTAAAATAAAACTAAATTTTTAACAAATACAAACAAATCTTTCTTGAAACCAGTACTTGCTGGCAAGTAAAAAAAAAATCAATTAGTTCAGATTCCAAGAACGAACAATATTGTAATTATGTATTTGTTTTATTATTATAATTAATTTATTTCGTTTGTTTTAGCAGCATTTTGGCGGTTAACCACATTGAAAAGTTATAATTCATTCAATGACAGCTTCCTGTCAGCATAACAACCACTTGAATTTAATATTAAAACAATCACCACTAAACTGGAATATCAATGTCAAGAAATAATGATTCGCAGTAATTAATCGTCAAAAGAAAAGATTTTACAAAATTTGAGTTGGTATAACCGTAAAACAGGATGTCAGAATGTCTGGAGATAAGTTGTTTTTATTTTTTAGTAAGCTTTTGATTGTCAAGGAAGTTTTTATGATTTTTTTTAATTTTGTGTAATAAAAAGGTTCTAGAGTATTTGCTTATGAATATACATAAGTAAAGTAAATTTTGTTGTATGTGTAGTACTTTTAAAATATGTTTTATTGAACAATAATCCATAAAAAAAAATTAGAAAAGCTCAAATAATTCGAAAGAGAATTAAATAAAATGTGAAAGGAGCCAGGGGCTCAAATTTTTCCTATCCTCCTACACTTTCTAACTAATGTCGTACAATTCTGGTTGAATTTTAAAGACCTAAGGTCTTAGCAGGCATAAGAAATTAAAAAAAAAGCGAAAATCCCATACAAATTTGTATGGGAAAATTATGGACTAAGAAATTTTTTAGCCAAGTTTTTTTTGTTTACTTTTGATTTAGGGACTGTCTGCTATTTAGAAATGATTTTTGGAACTAACGGACACCCTAAAGTACGTACATAGGCCATTGAATAGACCGGAAAATGAGGCGTATTAAGGAACAAATACGTGCAAGGATTTTTATTAATGAATATGTTTGTTTGGTCGACAAGAATGCTTCAAACTAAAAACACTACTGTATTCACCTTTGTTTCTGAGAGAATGGTAATACTAGGTTTTATTTTTTTCAATAATTTCTGTAGAATTCGAATTCTCAGCTGAATTGAACAATTTTAGTAAAACTTTTAGTTCAAAAAATTTCTATCGAAATGGATGGTTAAAAAAATTGAACAAAAATTAAGAAGGGAAAAATTATTAACAAAAATAAATCAAAAAACAAAATTGATTTTTTTAAATTATCTTATCATAATTTTTGATTGAAGCAAAAAAAGGCTCACAACATGTTTGGGTAAAATAAAGAGGAGACTCTAGGTCTTAATATGGCATATTAGAAAAGTGAATTATATCCAAAGTTGACAGATATATGTATGAATGTATAACTAGTAAAGAGCGGCTATGCCAGTAATCTACCACGTAGGCTGTAGAACTGTAGGTAGGGGGCTTCTTTACACTCGAGACGTACTCATACAAGATGGAGCGGAGCACCTTCAGCTTCAGTAAGCATGGCACAAAAAAATAAATAAATTGAAAAACCAAACAAAAACAAAAAAATAAAATGCAAGACAGGGTCGAACGAATTTGCTCTTATGGTCAAGACGCTGAAGGTTTAAAAACATTATATGTAAAGGCATAGAAGTAATGAGAGACAAATGTTTAAAAGTATAAAATACGATATTTAAATTATCTTAAACAACTTTTTTTTGAGTTTGAGATGAAAAAATGAAGGCCATATTAATTCTTGATAGTCTTTTTTTAAATTTATTTTTTAATACATATATAATTCATAAAACATTTTTTTTAAAAAACTTCTGGTATGAAAATATTAAGTTTGCATATGAAAATAAAATTTTTAAGAAAATTGTCATTTTTAAGATATCGAATTTTCAAAAAAAAAATTGATGTTTTTTTTTAAATTCAAAAATTTTTTCTTTTAAAAATTTTTATAGGCAATATTTTTAATCTAATTGGAAATTTGTATATAAAAAAAATAATTTAAATCTGTTCTGCTGATAATGATAAAATTCAAAATTAAAAAAAAGTTCTAGGAGAGGTACTTTTAACAGTTTGAAATTTTTTATAATTATTGGTAGAATATCGGATTAATTTTAGCATAGAGAAAAAGTTTTATAAAAATTATAGGAGTCGATTTTAAGAAAAAAAATATATTTTCCTTAACGAGTTTTAACATAAACATAATATAACATAAAATAAACTGTTATTTTTTCATAAAAGTAACTTTTTTAAAATATTTGAAACTGTGTAAAAATCGACCAGATGATTTTAAAAATATTTGTTTGAAAATTTTGGTAAGAAAAACTATTTGTTTTACTTAGAAACTACATACTATATAAAAAAGCAATTGAAATCAGAATTAGTGTTTTGAAGAAAATCGAGGTACCATTAATAACCATTTTTTGAAAAGTGGCTTACCATCCAAAGGTAGCCTTTTCTTAAGGAAATTTATTGGTTCTTTTAAGAAAAGTTGTGGAGCCGTTTTTGAGACAAATTAGAATTTGTAAAACAGTTTAAAAAAATTGTATGGAAGGTATCGTTATCTGTTAAGTTCTTAAAAATAATGCAAAAAAATATGTTGGCAGAACCACTAGAAACCACTTTATACTAAGTTTTAAGAAAATCGATCAAGCTGTTTAGGCTGTAGCCAAACAGACAGGCAGACAGTCAGAATTGTGAGACCCACTTTTTTATCTTCTCTACCATCGCAAAGACTCAAGATTTTGACTTTGGTTAAAAAAGGGCTAACTTCAAATAAGTTTTATTTTCCGAATGTTTTGAAATGCTTCCAGACCCATTAACTAAACGGCTGGGCTGATTAATATGAGAATTGCACCTGGGTGCAAGGATTGTTATAAATTTGGGGGGTTTCGGGTTTCATGCCTTGAGCCTATCTTTGCTACGAAAAAAGTTATGCACTATTCAGATTTTTTTTTTGAAAACTTTGATTTTGTCGATTTTTTCCTGCTTAAATTTTGTGTAAAATTTTGTGAACTATCTATTTCGATAAAAATTCAATTTTGAACAAAAATTGCTAAATTTTTAAATTCGACTAAGTTTCCGAGTTTAACGAAAAATGTTGAAAAGTGGCAAATGTGACCATTCTCTCAGAAGTGCATGACATTACATTTCCGTTTTTAAGCTGTGGGGTGAGACAAAATTATTCAATAATGAAAACCATGCCTTTTAACAAGGTATATTTAATAGCCTTTTTAGTTAGTTTTTTTTTTAGATTTTTCTTTATATCTTTTTTAATAGATTTGCGTGGTTGCATTAATTTTGATGTCAAAAACCTGATTGGCACTGCAATAGATGAAGCTCGTGATTTGGAATTTTTGAGACACTTCTAATCTTAATTTTCAGCTTGAAATACTATTTGGGTTATCTCTACAGTTTTTTTTCTATTTACCTACTTAATAGTTAAACTGTTGTTTTTTTTTTTATTTTGGTAAAGGTTTTAAAGCAACCGTTAGCAAAATAAATTAGAAATTCATTAATATAATACAGATTTACAAATATTGATTATTTTTTGAACATAAACAAAAAAGAATAGTTTCTAGCATAATTTTGGGCTCTGAACTCAAATCAATTTTAAAATAATTTTTCAACAAAATTTGAATAGATTTCTGAAAGAACTAATGTTTTTCTTAAAAATTTATAATTAAAACCTTTCTAATATTTTGTTTTCACTCAAAAAGACTAGTTGATTTGTAAAAAATTTGACTTAAGCTATTAGATAGAATCTCTCTTTTTGCGTACGTTTTATAAGAATCACCCTAACCCCAAACCTTAATGAGAAAATAAGGAGACCAGGGGCTTAAAATAAAAATCTGAAAAAATTAGGATTTTGGTTTCCATTTACAGCCATTTGATGCCTATCCATCTCAGAATTAAATAAAAAAAACAATATAAAGGACCACCCTAATGTACGTATATGTTTCTTATCAGCTATTTCTCAGGTCCTTTTAACCATTTTTGCCTGATGAGTTCAAGTACCCTTATTCTACATAACTGTTGAAGGTGCCTATAAAGCTTCCTTCTTGGTGAAAATCTCTCTTCTTCTACCCATATTCCTACCTACCCATTTGACTACAACTATTTTTCAGCTCAAGAACGAGGTTCACCCAAGTATAAGTACCTAACAAAAAAAAAAAAAACACAACTCTCTCACTCTCCGGCAGCTTTGTAGTTTAAAAAACGGGCATTGCCATTCAACCTCAAGTGGGTTGTCCGCTTATGTTCTATCAAGCAACAGCAAAACAAACCCTTTTAGGCGTTCCTCAAAAAACATATAAACCTACCAACGACCAAACCTACGAGCTACCTACTGCTTCTACCAACACCACTGTTACTAGGAAGAATATATATATGTGGAGGAGAGAATCCATTTAAATTAGCATTTTTAATGCTACGACACGCTGACTCAAGCATGACACACAAAACGAAAAAACTTCGTCCTTTTTAATAGTTCACCTACTTTGCGGTAAGAAACATAAGCCCAATTGACATGTGGGTGGTTGGTAGGCTCTTGGCTCGATGACTATGGTTGGTTGGTTGGTTGTTTATAAACGAAAAGTAGAGGTGAGGTTTTGGCAACTATTTTGGTCCTCATGTTTGTTTATATAATGTTTTTTTTTTTATTTTGTTGTAAAACTCCTCCATGGTCCTTTAGAGTGTATACTTCTGAAGTTGATTTTTAAAAGCCTATTTTCAGGATGTTTGCATAGGAACGAGTATAAGAAAAACGATTGTGAACTTTAAAGTCAAGTACTAGAGTACATATGCCAGAGACAGCAAGAGAGAGCTTGCAAAACTCGATGTTGTCTTAATTTGATTCCATTTAAAGTTGTTTTCAAAGGAAATTCTTTAGACACAAGGAAACCTACAAATGAATTCAGATATATATGTTCTTCAAGCTCCATTTTTGAATGTCTTTTTTTTATTTTGTCTGCAATTATAGTCTTTATCTTACCTACAGACGTGGGACGTGGCAGGTATCATCTTTTCATCTTTTTTTGGAATCTGTGAGAAAAAAAAAGAAATAATATTAGAACTTAATTTCGTTTTAATTTTCTCAGTGTCACAATCACGAACCCCGCAGACAAATCCAAATTCCGACGCGACTATAGACATAAACAGCTTAATCAGAGATTAAGATCAAATAAGAGAACATTTCTGTCATAAGGCGGCAAACAGATGTAAAAGCATTTCGATTTCAATTAAGTGACAGAAAATTCAATCGTCGTTGTCGTCTCTCGATAACATCATCACACGTGTTAATAGAATGAAACGTGTTTTGTCTTGTTTTATATACTTTTACCTATACAGACATGTATTTCATCGAAGGGAAATTACATTTTTTCAATTTTAAATCCTTAAGTTTTATGTGCAGAAGTTTTAATAGAGGTTATCTGTCTTTAAATTGTTTTTGTTTAAAGGAAATATTAAAGTAAAAGACTTGTCCTGATCATAGGAACCTCTTCTAATAGTTTAAGGGTAGGAATTGGAGGGACCTGCTATTTTCAGTTCAATTAAAATGGCTGGGATGAGAGGCACTCTTGCATCGCAAGAAAAAATCTCCGATCTTACTTGCAAGATGAAGCTCTAAAAACAATTATATTTTTAACGAAAAAGTATGAACAAATGTAGGACTTCAAATTATTTTTTCTTTTATATTTCAACTATCAACAAGGTACGTGTCATAACTTCCAATTTTGCCTGAAAAAAAAGCTCCCCATCATCAATATATCTATCTATAATACCTGGCATCTTTTTTTGCAAATCATCCTTAAATTGAACACAATTTAACAGTGGCTTAACTATAACAGTGCAAATGAACCCTTTTCATGTTTTCCTTTATCACTGTCTGGCAATCAAAACCCAAAAAAGTCCTTCTTCTCAACTCCCCATTTCATATCACCATCATCTGACGAGTGCTTATGTTTTTTTTTTGTTTTTTTTTTTCTAAAATGACGTCCATTTTTCGTGTTTGCCAGTGTCATTGAAAAACACCCAAGTATATCAACAGAATACCCGATGTTCGTTCGTTCATCACTCCGTTAGTAGGTCTCCTACCCAGAAGTCAGTGTCTAAAAACCAATTCCGTTCGCATAGTTAACTCCAAACCTATAGTAACAACTGACAAATATATCCCTAATATCGCAGTAGGACATCGAAAAAAAAAACACAGTTCAAGAAGTTCCCTACCTTCTCTCTGGCTTTTCATTTTTCATTTCTAATGTGTGTTAAAAGCGAGGGGGAGGTGATGCCAGGGAGTATACTTTGTTCCCCCAACTCTCAACGAATTGGCGAATGCGAAAAGGGTTGTTTTGTTGAATGAGCCCATTTGGACCAGCAGTGTGAAGGTATACTTTTTTCCTTGTGAAAAAAAAAACAAACTTTTCAATTCGTTGTCGTTTTGCACAGTTGTTGCTGTTGGGTTTTGAGAAAATTGCGTATCTACAGATGTATGTATGAAGTGAAAAAGGATATTTTTTATTTTGACATCTAACACATTTTTGTTTGTTTTTTTGTTTTTTTTTCTGAGCGAGAAAAAGTTTTTTTTAGCGATTGCTTCACAGACCGATAGAAAAGAAGAGATATGAGTAAATATCAATTTCATTCTTTCACTTATCAGTCAGTGTCGACTAGGGAATGAGTAAATTTACGATGGTGGTGGTAGAGAGAGGGCGTTAACTTGCTCCAACAAAGACTAGAACTAATGGCAGGGTATAAATAAATTTTAAAACTTTTAGGGTTAGTTTCTTGTCGAAGATGTAAATTTGTGAAAAAAATTGTAAGGAATTTGTTTGGGCATTTATGAGGTCATGAAAAGGAAATTCTTTTTTGTAAATTAAGATCTTAAAAGCTGGAGATATTTAGAATTCATTCGAAGAGAATTAAAAAATTAAATAATAAATTGTATTTTTGTCTACCCTTAACAGAGCAATGAGAGCGTTATCAAAAAAGGAAAGGATGAAGATGGAGATATATAACTGAAGCACATTAGTTTTGAAATTTCAAATAATTCAATGAAAAGGGTTAAGCTAACCAAATTCGGAGCATTTCATTGTTACGTGTTGGACATTCGTACGAGAAACCAATGACAAACGTTTAGCTGGATTAAAAACTGTTGAAACTCAAATATTTTTTCCTTAAAAGATATAACATTGTTAAAAGAGACAACATAATGTTTACACATAGAATAACATTTTTTGAAATATTTGCATATATCTGCTGCGGGTAACGTGTGGGACATCAAAACAACTATTATTTTAAAATTTGTGTGGTTAACACACAAGCTCCGCAAAATCTGAAGAACTTGGATTATTTGCTTAAAAATATCTCTAAACGATGACCAAATTAAAAATTAAGAAACTATGAGATCAATAATAATTAAAATCAATTAAGTGGCACGTTAAGTGCGAGACAAATTTTGTACGTGCGGACACGTACGAAGTTAATATTTTTAGAAGTTTTGTTTAGAACCGCAAATTTGTTAATACTTATATTAAATATAACATTTCATTAAGACCTAAATGTGGTTGGAGCTGTTTTTTAAAGACTTAAATTTACTTTAGCTGTATTGACATTTTCGTGCTTTGTTTTCAGGAAGGTCTTAGTGCTACTTATTAAGGAGTGTCTCTTTTTCTTAAAATCGAAATTTTTGAATAAAATTTACGTACCTGCTTTAATATTCAAGACGCTGAGAGGTTAAGGAAATTATAAAGACATGGAAATCATGAGAGAAAAATGTTTAAAATTATGAATACGATATTTAAAATAGATTAAACGACTTCTTTAAAAGTTTGAGATAAAAAAAATTTAAGAAAAAAAAAAATACTAAAAATCACTGAAGCAGTTTTTTTAAAAATTATGTATTTCTTACTCGTATATATCAAATTCTAAAAACATTTTTAAGGAACATTTTTAGTATTCAAATCGTAAGTATTTTTTTTTTGAGATATTGACATTTCAAAAAAAAGATTTGAAACTTTTTAAAAAAATTTAAAAACTTTTTTGTGGAAAATTTTGGTATGCAATATTTTTTAATCTTATTTGAAATTTTGATATAAAATATATAAATCTGTTCAGCCAAAAATGAGAAAATTCAAATAAAAAAAATTAAAACGTTCTATGAGAAGTACCTACTATTAAAAGTTGCTGTTTGTAATTTTTTAAAAAAATTTTTCGAAGCATATTGTACTAATTTAAGCAGACAGAAAAAGTTGAATTTAAATCGTAGAAGTCGTTAAAAAAATATTCTCCTTAACGTTTTTTTAACATTTGTATGAAAGGTACCGCTATTTTTTCTAATGTTCTTTGCAAAGTGTATAAAAACCCTTAAATGCTAAGTTTCAGAATATTTTATCTTCAAACAAATTTTTTTATAAATTCAAAAAAAAAAAATTGGGAACATTTTCGTAAAAAAACTATCAGCTTTTACCAAAAAAAAATATTGATTTTTTTGCCAAAGAATTTTTGAGGAAAAAAAATTGTTTTACTGCTAAAAAAAATTGTATGGCAGAGGCAGATTTTTTACCGTTATTTTTGGATCTAAAAAAAAGGAAATCGATCCAGTTGCTTAGGCTGTAGGCCAACAGACAGAGAGACAGAATTTTGCTACTCACTTTTTTGGTGTTCTCTATCGAATTTTTGTTTACACGAATCCAAAGCTTACCTTAGGTATAATACCTATATCACAGGTAAAAATGTGTAGTAATAAGGTTTATCGTCAAAATATTAATAAAACAATTTTTTGTTGTTTCTTCCTCAAACGACCCTTATGATTTCGACTGAAAAGATATTTGAACACTTAAAAATGTGACCTTTTTGACATTCTGAGCATAGAAATAGATACTTAAACAAGAGTGTAATGTCTCAATTAAAATATCTGTTTTTAATCCTACCCTATTTGTAATAGAACACAGGGTACAAAACCACATCTTCATTTTTACAGTCTAAGTGTAAGGTAGGCTAAGCTTCTTAGATATTATTTAAGGTAAACAATATTTAGTCAACAAATATAATTTTTTGTATAAAATAACCCAAAAAAAACTGTAAAAAAGGGAATTTTTATTGATTTAAGGTTAACAAGCGTCACGTGTGGGACAACTTTTTGAGTTGGATTTGACAAAATCCATTCAATATTAATTTAATTTCCTTCGGATTTTAATTACAGTAAATAAACATTGTTTACTAATATATTGGAGAAAGTTTAGAAAATGCACTTCTAGCGTTGCGTTCGGGACAGGAAAAATACCTTAATTCCAACCTTAAAACAATAAATGAAGATTGTTCTGTTTTGAAAGTTTTGATTTTTTAATTGAAATTTAAAATACCTTTTGTTTTGATAAAATTAACCTCAAAGTATAAATTATAAACACGATATCGGAGCAACAAATTGAATTATTGTTCATATTCATATCTCGGAACAATGTTTTAAATTACACATCTGCTTACCATTCTTCCAACAGTAAGAATTTTTGTAATTGACATCAGTAATACCTCCAAAATTTACTGATGGACACTCTTAGAAGCTCGAATATTTCGTTAAATTGTTTATAAGCAGGGATAAAGCTAGCTTCTCCATTTTAACACTAAGCCCTTTGACACATGAGTTATAATTTTGTTTGTATTTCTTACAATGTCAGTTAATTAAATGAGTTTAATTTAAACAGCTGTGACAGTGGCATATGAGATGGCAAAAAAGGCAGCATTGTTTTTCACCTGCATTACTTTCTGCAAGAATTTAAATTCTTATTTGTATTTTGTATGTACCTGCTGTACTGTGAAGATCAGGATTTAATGAGCTTATCATACTCTGCTAAACTATTAACAGCAAAGCCTAACAAAATGATTATTTAAGTTCATAAAAAAAGAGAGTTGGATTCAAAATGGAACCCTGTGGCACACCAGCGATCAGCATTGTTTTTGAAAGTTCACCCCTAAGACCATTCAGTAAGAATAATATTAAGCGATTATAAAGTCAATTTCTATCCAAAATAGTTTTTCATTATTGTTACTAAATGCAACCGTTTTCTATATGGGACCTGGGCGCCAAACACTATCCAAAGCTTTTGAAATATCAAGTGCAATAAGCTAAAACTTTCTCCAGAACCAGTCATTTAGGGCCAGTTTTTTAGTGGATAGTTAACTCAGACTTAAATCAGAACTAGTTAAACCTTAAATTATTAACCCTGAGTTAACACAGGAGCAATATTTCAGTGAATTTAACAGTTGTTGTCAAAAATCTAATCAAATTGGTGTGTTGAATTCATAGATATCACACTGCACAGCACATTCCGTGCAAAACTGTTAAATGTCATTATTTTAAGTGGAATACATATACAAATCCTTATAACTAGTTGATTAAATATTGTAATGAAATTAATTATAAGCCATTGATAGTTAAAAACAATATAAACTGGAAGAAGTATTTTTAAATGTTGACCTTGGAAAACCTTCTCTTAGCAATTGCAATTAAAATTTTAATTAAAATTACTTTTGTAGAAAATCAAATAGTAATTTATAATGTTGTTACTATCACATTTTCTTAAAGTCAAAAGCTCAAAGTCGTTATTGCCATTTTAATGAAAAAATCTTCGTCTCTAGAAAACAAAATCCTTTGTATCTTCTTCATTTTCATTCTTCTTCGATTTTTTTCTTCTCTTTGGAATCCTTCTGCATGACATTTTCAAGAATAACAATTTGCAAATTGCATTGTATACTACCTATCTATGCAAGTCGTATATGTATTATGTCTGAAGGAGTTTTTCTTCTTTTCCTTCACAACAACATTGTCTATCATAAATACTGAGAAAGCTGAGATACACTTTGTCATCCTGTCGTCACACTTAAAAGTGTAATTTATAAATTTTATTGTGTCGCCTCATGTTCTGATTGAGTTCGTAGCAAAAATTGGACAGCTCTCCATTTTGAGAAAAAATCCTATGGCCACGTTCTAGTTTTGCTTTTTTTTTTGTTTCATTTCTTTTTCCTTCTTCTAATAGCGTAGCACAAGATGTCTCGCCTCGCACACTCAAGAGTTCGTATAACAACATCATCGAATAGGGAGCACGTAAAATATCAGATTCTTCATAATATGTCACCAATTTCTATATGTATTTCACTGTCAGATGAGTTTGAAGTATTTTCCCTCTTTTTTTTTTGTAAAGAACCAACTGCTGCCATATTAAGAAAACGAGGCAATATTTTTCTTCAAATTCACATTTTGTACTTAGACATATTGGCTGTCTTGTCTATCAAATGAAAAGCTTTTCTATAGCAGATGTCAGTATACGTCACATTTATGTGTTATATATTTTGTTTCTACGTAGAAGTCAACTTTGGCGTGCAAAACTAAGGACGAAATTTGCTTCAGATCAGACCAAGCACTGTAGCACCACTTTAAGGGGCATTTTGTTCTCTTTGGGTTAAATTTGTAAAAAGTTTAAAACAGACTCCGGTTAAATGGAAATCATTAACCAATATTGGCTGAGTATCAATTTCTGTAATTAACAGCTCAAACTATTGACTAAAATTGTGGTTAGCAACTACATTCGTGGATTAACCAGTCAAAATAATCATTGATTAAAGATAATTAGCTGTGAACAAATTGGCCCTCAGAGAGTTTATTGGAAATCATAGGAACATTCATTCATTTAAAGTGTAAAAGTGTCGGAAGTAATTTTGAATTGAATTTTTGAAGTTTCATTTATTTTATAAATTTATTATTAAATTTAAAATTAACCTGCAATTATTTTGTATTTAAAATATTTTCAGTAATTTAAACAAAAAAAAAGAATAAAAAATAATCTTCATTATGTGTACAACAATGCATCATGGTTATCGCATTTTAAGTGTCACAGCATCATTAACTATAACTCGTTTAACCTTAACACCTGTAAAAATAATACTTATGGCTGCCTACCTATACTTATATATTCTTGTTTGCTCAACAAGTTTGAACATGATTAAAAACCGCAACAGTTCAGAAGAAAAAAAAAATTAATAAAAACGATTATTTTGTATTACCTTTATATTAAATAAATAAATTGAAATTCATATTTTACTTTTCCCATTTAAGCTTTTCCATTTCAGATTAACAAACAAGTTGTAATTCTGATTTCGACCGCAGGATCAAGCTTCATGTTGATGATGCAATATTTCCCTCATTTATTGTACACCAAATAAACTTTTTAATTCTAGAGCCAAACAAAAATTGTCGTCCATCATTTTGCGCTGTCCAATTTTCAATTTTTCAGTCAATACTTTTCGATAATCGCTTGCACTCCAGAGTCAAAGTTGTCTGGTGATGGGAGGGGGATGGGATGGTATGATGATGGAAGAAGCAGGATGTACCGTCAGCTATAACTCTATACGCAAAAATAAGGAAAACAACAGAACAAAAAAAAAGAAGCTCATGGATAACATGATTGATGATGTAAATATGCCAGGATACGCGTATCGTTGAACATGAATGAATACGTCCATGACCGAGTTTACTATGACATTAACTGAGGTTTGTACATACATTCGAGTAAGCATAGAAAAATTATCCTCTGGAGGAGGATTCAGATTCCTGGCAGGAAAGAAGGTCCTGATTTTTTTTGTTCTCTCTGATCGGGAAAAAAGCACAAAAGAAACTCCTCTCGCGTAGAACTTCATTTTTAATTCATTGCGGATGAGTTAAGTGAGATTGACAGGCCACCGTAATGGATTGGCCAGGATGTTGACTTTCCTTCGTCGTCTCCGGAATCGAGTGCGCCTTCTCTTAGCAAATGCATCAGCTATTCATTCTTCAGCCTCACTCTGGTAGTCAAACATTGCACTCCACCCTTGGCGTCGTTGTCGTCATCGTCGCTGTCGTAGTCATTGTCCTATTCGAGGAGCAATGCTTCCTGCCTGATGCCTGACGTTGCTGCAGCATCAGTGATATGAAAACGCTCTTGGTCAAGGCGAACATAAAAACTCCTATTTTTCCGCCATCGAAAAGACTTTTTCGCCCATTTTCTTTTTTTATTATTCTTTTTTTTATTTGCAGAAACCTACTTTATCACCCACCCCCTGGCAGTGTCTCGGCAGGATTTTGATGTCAGAAATGAAATTGGATTTTATTTTAACAACTACAAGGATGTCGAGTGGATCATTGCTGATATATTTGATGTATGCGTACTTGATGCCATTCACATGGCTCAGCCAACAAAGGACGACCGATGGGACAACAACACAGCAGCATGGCAGAGTAGAGAGAGACACAACAGGCGGAATGGCTGCCTCTGCTAGAATAGCTGGTTGGCACCCAAGTAAGCCTCCCATCCACGATGACATTTATTAGTGGATGAGCGAAAACGGATTGACAGGATGATTAATCTTCGGCGGGTTATAATATTCTATTTGATGTGATTTAATATTATTATTTTTTTTTTTTTTTGTAAAAAGGACTTCCGGTTTTTGCTATGTTGGCCTAGGCTTAGAAAGGGACGTGCCTTTTTTTTATTGGTGTTTTAGTAGGGCGGATATTCTGTGTGTTTGTATGTGAGGTTTCTTCTTTTTTTTTGGTTTGACATAAAGGTATCAATAAATCCTGATTAAATAATGAAGACACTCAATAGAGATACATATGTATACATTTAACATATTATAATCTTTTTTATCTAAATTGTCACCTAAGCCTTGTTTTTGACCGGGTTAACCTTCCAAATATTATCTAAATATTTTGTTAGATGGTAGAAACTCTTTGGTATAGTTGTAGCTGAAACTGTAGCCAAATGCATGTCAAAGTAAATATCAGAATAATATTTCTTCACCTTGCTGCTGTGTAACTGCTTCCAGTGTTGAAGCGCCCGGCAACACAAATTTTTTTGTCCATCGAAATTTGTAAATACTTAGACAAAATAAGACTTAGAATTAAAACAAAATAATACAAAAATTCAAAAAATTCAAAAAACTCTCCGGCATACTAAATTTATTATATTCACGGGGCAAATGTAATCAATAAAGGTAACCTTTACCGGTACCTAAAAGTTCCCAATAAAAGTAACCAATAAAAGTAATCAAAAAAGTAACCAAAGAAAGGTTACCAAATAAAAGTAACCAATAAAAGTAAACAGTTAGACTACTAATAAAAGAAACTCATAATAAAATACATGACTTGGTCGTACGAATTTGATATATTTGTTCAAGAGACAGAGGGTTTAAAAATAAGTGTGTACAAAGACGTGGAAATTACTAGGGAAAAATATTTAAGAGCATCAAGTGTGGTATTTAAATTTGCTAAAACAACTCCTTTAATAGTCTGTAGTAAAAGAAGAGGATGTCATAAGTTCCTGATAAAATATTATTGTTTAAACAAAAAAGAAATTCAAAATATTGGAGCGGTTTAAAAAAAAATATTTCCTATTTCTCAAATTGTTAAATTTTTTTTTTAAGTGTTTGGTATGCAATTCTTGAGTATTTACTTATGAGCATATAAAAATAACAACTAAAAAAATGATCAACTTGTTAACAGGTGTCGAAATAAAAAAATATTTAATTTCTTTTTTAATGCACCTATACCTAAACAATATTGTTTAATCCTATTTGAAATTTGTATACATAAAATTGATCTAAATCCATCTAGCCAACAACGAGAAAACTTAAAATCAAAAATCTTTCCAGGAGAGGTGCCTATAGTTCCTACCATTAATAGTTGTTAAATGTAAATTTTTATAATTTTTAGTATTAGATCGTACTCATTTTAATATACAAATAAAAAAGTCTTATAAAAATCATTGGAGCCATTTTTAAAAAAACAAAATATTTTATTTAACGTTTTTTACATTTGTAATGACAGCTACCGTTATTTTTTTTATAAAAGTAAATATGTTTTTTAAAATATTCTTAAATAGGTTAAAAAACCCTTTGTTAAAAAAATACTAGTTACGTCATTATCAAAATATTTAATCTTAAGAAAAAAACATGTTAAGCATTTAAAATCCAATTAATAATTTTTTAAAAGATGTGGTAAAAAACCACATATTTATATTTTTAAGAAGGTTTTCCATGAAAAAAAATGACTGAATTACTAAAAATTATTATGAAAAAAATCAAATTGATATATATTTTTTGAAAAACGGTTTCCTATAAAAAGGGAGATTTTTCTAAAATACACAATTTAATTTTGCTTAGCATAATTGGGAGGCCTTTTTCGAAAAAAAACGAGGTTATTTTTGGTTCCAAAAAAAAAACAAATGAAAAAAAAGTTGTGGAGAGAATCACCAAAAACCAAGGGCAGCGATACGATATCCCAT
This sequence comes from Dasysyrphus albostriatus, assembly GCA_946251815.1. NCBI lineage: Eukaryota > Metazoa > Arthropoda > Insecta > Diptera > Syrphidae > Dasysyrphus > Dasysyrphus albostriatus. The sequence continues at coordinate 138,248,504 of OX276337.1, read as the reverse complement.
AAAACCAAAATCTTGAATAATGAAATCTGGTATTTTCTAAAAAATCGAAGGAATGAAATCTTGTGAATTAAAAGCCTTGTTTTTTAAAATCTCTCAATGGCAAAATCTCGTTTTAAAAATCTCGCAGTTATAAAATCTTACAAATCAATATCTCGCAAATTCAAATATCCCAGCGATGTTTTGCTATTGCTCTGGGTTTCACACTGAAAACTGAAATTCTGCAAATATAAAATAAAAATTCGAAAACGAAAAACTTTCTTTTTCAACTTATTGTTAGTAATTATTTCAAGCAGTTAAAAATGTAACTATGGACTAATATTAAATGAAATAAATTTTATTTTTAAACAAGCAAAATGTTTTCACACACATTTAAAAGTATTCAATTTCTGACTTTTGATTTTTGACGTTTTGTGTTAAAAATATTTTCCATACATTTAATTATGGAACCAAATACCAAGATTAATGCAATTAAAATATGACGATTATTACAATTATACCATCTCTTTGTTGTCTTAACCATTGAAAAAAAAACAATAAAAATTAATAAATTACAGAGTGGTCTAAAAGAAGACAGGCACTGGATTTATATATTTTTCAGAAGGATGGATATCTTGCAAAATTCAATTCCGAATTACGAATACATTTTTCGAATCATAATCTCCCAAATTAAAGTCTTTCGCAAAATTTGTATTTCGCGATCAAATAAAATGCTGATTTTTTTATTATTTCGAGATAATGAAAAGCGGAATTTCGTTATTGCGAGTTAATGAAAAGAGGGATTTTAAAATTTGGAGATTTTGCTATGAGAGATTTCGGATGCTTGATTTTACTTCGTGAGATTTTGTACCCAACTCAAAACCAAGTATCAAGTTTTTAGAAAGTCTATTCTACCGTTTAGGTTGTCGCTGAGCAGAAAAACAGATATACAGAATTGTGAGACCCGATTTTTACGTCTATTTTTGAGTTAAATTTTTTTACGAATGAATGAGTAAAAATAACCAGTAAAAATAAATAGTAAAAGTAACCAAAAAATGTAACTAATAAATGTAACCAATAGAGGTAAAGAAAATAGTTGTAAATCCTACGATTTTCTTCACAAAAGCTTAAGAAGTCACTTTTTTTCTAAAAGTAGCTCATTTTGTTGTACCAATTTTTATCACTAAAATTAATTAATTTTCTGCTTTAGCGTCCTACTTAAGTTTTTGAAGATGGATGTTGGCCAGTATGTATTGGGCCCCAGTTTCAATATTTCCTTATAGGGAGAAGTTGGATATCCTATATGATTTCTAAGGCTGCTGTTTATTACAACTTTTCTTTGCAGTGCTTTGTTTTTTCCTACGTTCTGGGTGCTTCTGTTTATTTAGTTCATTCAAAAAGGCTAGTTCCAGGTAGATCAATAGCTAAGTGAATTTTAATGCTTTTCAATTCCTGCTTTAGAGCAAACGCACTATAATATCTCCTACTTCCCTTTGAAGACTGTCTACATCCGAAGTCTTCCCTAATTGATTTAGGAAATTTTCCACTGACTCTGTGGCTAGCAAAATGATTTATTAGAGTTTGATGGTTATTTCAGCTTCAAGATTGGATTGTTTTTTTCTGAAGAACAGGTGTAGTTTCTGATCTGTAGAAAAATTTTAATAAAATAAGTTGAAAGGTAAAGGTTGTGGTAAAGGTTAGTTTGAGAATTAAGGTTGCATAATTACGACCAACAAAAATATTACAATGCTTCTTGTTGGCCTAGTCCCTAAATTAAAAATTAAATTTGGTGGCGCAACAGCTCATGGAGAACCCAGGGCCTAGTGACTTACAACTCTCAACCATTCCTGTGTGCGTGCTGTTGGCAGGAATGGAGCGTACCTACAATTTTCCGACCGACTTGATGAGAAAGTATTCTCTTGGAGGATTTGTCAGTTCCTCGCAAAGGGGAATCGAACGAAGACCTTCGGCATGACGGTCCAACGCACTTACCATGATTCCAAGAAATACTAGTGGAATTTTTTTGAAGTTTTTATTGATATGAGTTCAAGCTTAATGATAATTGGTAATACATCGAACGTGTAGCTTAACCAAAATTTTAATCAGTGGACTTTAGTTTGAGTTATTAATCACTAAAATCACCAAACTAACTAAATTGACATTTAATGAGAAGCTGTGAAAGTGATATTAAAAATTTCATTCACTGTAAAAGAAACAGGCCCTAAGTTAAGCATGATATTAATATTATTTCGAATGTTATTTCGTGTTGGGACATTATACTCTCACACAAATAATAATTATCTAAGATATGTACGTTTGAAAAAAAGCATTAATGCTCCTTGCTTCCCATTGTACTTTTGCTATAAACGGCTAATTTAAATGCAGTTATATTTCATTCGCATTTTTAACGAAAAAGAACATTTTAATTGCAAGCCCCTCTTAAGGAAAAGTGATGACTTTAACTGAGCGAAAAATGAAAACTAAAACCAAACAGGAGAGAAAAAAGAGGAACAAAATTAAACAATTCAGACCAGAGTAAACCTATCTCAAGAAAATCAGAGTATGACACGCAAAATGACTGTTAATCATTCAGAAATGGATTCAATAGAGGCTATATTCACGATTTTACTCACGACATCAGTGTTTCATTTCAAGTTGGTACGTAGTAGGTGATTTTTTTTTCTTCCATATTCATGACCGAATAAAACTTCCAAAAAAAATGAATCACCTCATGGATGGAAGAAAAATTCAAGAAATGCTGTTTCTTCCAGCTAAGAATTCCCAGCAATAAGTCACAACGATTACGTCTTTTATATTACGCGAGAATTCAAAAGGAGTAAAGAGTGATTGAATTTTTCTCTTCATCTGTTGGATTTTTATGTTCAAAGTTGATTTATAAACCCTTCTTTCCAAGAAATTATTCATAAAGACTTTTCTCTGGTCAGAATAATTGTATGACTTACAAAGCAGGAATTTTCATATTTCAATCTGTGTTATGCAATTTTTGCAATATTAAATTGCTTTCAAACTCGAAGTTTATTTATGGTAAAGTAATTAAATTTCTATCCTATTAAATCCAAGGACATAATGATTTTTTCTAACCTATAAGTTGTATGTCTGGTAAGTTTTATTTTCGATTTATTTTCTTTGATAATAATCATTAACTTCTAAATAATCCTTGAACTAAGAATGTCTTGTCGTAACTGGGAGACTCTGTCTAATTTAATTATTTCCTGTGAATTTGATTGAGGATTATATTATATTCAATTAGTAAATGCTATTAACTTTGATTAAATTGTCATTATTTGAAGAAGAGTGTAAGTGTAATTAAATTTTGGAGATTACTTATGGTGGATTTATAATAATCTTTTAGGTGAATTAATTCTACCAATCAGTTTTATGTTGTTTTAGCTCCGCACCACTCTAGTTGGCTGATCTACAATGCAAATGTAAATTTCACTAAAATCAATATTTTAGACATGATTGAGGTCAAAATTATGACTGGATATAACTGAATTTTTTTTCTTTTCTAAATAGTGATCAAATTCAATGATTTTTTAAAGCAATTTGGATAATTCCCTAATTATATAATTTTTGATATTTTTAGGCGATTTTAATTAATGCCCATTCATCTCTTTTTTGCTTTTGGCATCATTTGTTTTTAGTCTTTTTTTTCAAATGTTATAGTTAATTTTCACTTTTGAAGCACTGAAATACAAAATTTAAAATAAAGTAAATTAATGCTAAACGAACAAAAATTCCTCATCTATTCTGGTCATGGTCACAATTTGAAGACTAAATTTCCTCATTTATTTTCAACTTTAATAATATTCTCTTAGTCATCTCCATATAAAATTCTTCTCTTTGAATAATACTCGTAGCAATTATTTTCCTCCACATTATTATTATTTTTTTTTTTTTTAATATTAATTAGAATAATGAGAATCAACCATGAGACAATATCCTAACTATTTCTCCACACTGAAATAGAAATTCAACTTCAACTATGCAACTCTCGCTCATCGTCTGAACCTATTTTGTTGCCATATTATGAAACAAACAAGACCGCACATTTTCCACATACAGAAAAAATTTTATTTTTGCAACAACAAAAAAAAAAAACCTCTTTAATACACCAGCTGCTTGTCAACTTCAAGAAAATTGTTGCTGATTGTGGCAACCCCCGTTAGAGGAATTAATTTTCAAGGGTACCCAAGGTTGAACGTCAGCAGCATCCTGAAATCTCTATGTCCTCGAACTGTATTGTATGTAAGTTGGGTTTTATATGGTTGTGTCGGGTGAAATCTCAGCTGCTGCGCAACTGCTTCATGCCAGGTCCTGCTGATGCTGCTATACTGCTTCCATATAGTCTTGTTCTTGCAGCAACATAACATAACAGCTCGCTGGGTGCAAGACTTTGTGTGTTATTTGGTACTAAGTAGGGTAATGGTAACCGCAAGTGAATGTAAGCTAAAGCTGAAGCTAGTGCTTATCTCTTGCTTCCCTGGAAGTAAAACAATGCACTGATTGTCTAGATGCCTTCGAGGCTTTTTATTCATCTGTCTCCCGCTCCTCTCTGTTTTATTTCTCTAGAATTGGATTCATATGTATGTTGTGCATCGTCACAGTCGTCGTGACTGTCTACTGACTACTTCACTGTTAAGTTTGCTTAGGTGACTTTATTTTCAGGGCTGTTGTTTTTTTTTGTATAACGAAAATACATCATGAGGCCCAAAATATTTTTGAACGAAAAGCCTTTCTGGTTTATTCTAGCAGGAGTCTGTAAAGTGGTTAAACATATCCTATCACTCTTTTGTCTAGAAGCATTAAATCACTTTCTTTCTTTTAACACAAATCAAAAATATATTAATTTTAAAATCTTTGAGATATCAGATTTTATCTTACTAGGATCTAGAATCCTCACAAAAGGACATACAAGTTGCCTTGAGGCATCTAAAAAATTGCAAATACAGCCCTGGTGGGTGCGTTTTTGCTTTCATTTTTGATACACAATAGAACCTTGTAAGTGAACACAATGTTATTTCCTTGTTTATGCACGACTGCATTTTCTTAATCCTTTTTGGTATACTGTGGCGTATGAGTGTTATTTTTTTATTTTTTTTAGCTTTTCTTCATCTGACTGGTGGTAAAGATTTTTCTATTGTTTAAAACAACAAGACAAAAACAACAGACAAAAAATAAAATATTAGAAGACATTTGTGTACTTAGTTAGTTATGTATGCGTGTGTGTTTGCATCTTGTAAGCCGAATGGAACAAGGTCGCAGATGGCAACTACCTTCAAGGCGAACTCGTAACACTGAGTGATGAGATGAAAATGGAGTAGAAATAGTGTTTTTGTGTCTTCTGCATTCTATGTTGGAGGTAGAATTTTTCTATGTGTATTCTGGTTTTGTGTGCATGACGAATGAATTTGGTTAGAAATGTTGTTGTTTGTCTTATTCATATGTTTGCTGCATTAAGTATGATGTAAATTATATGGTTTAAGGAAGAACTTAGTGTAGAATATTTGACTTTAAATGTATGTTCGTATATGAACCATACTTTTGGTGGGAGTGTGACATGGGGTAAAACACGAATAATATACAATTTAGTAACTAAATCTAAATTTTTGTATATTCATAAAATGAAAATTGTATAAAAAAATATATTTACATATTTTGGTTTACATTATAATACATTATTTTAATTAATTTGTTCACTGAGAAGCATTTAGATAAACTATTTCATTTTATTGAGAGTTTCACCCCAAGAGCATTCCGATGATCTTTTTCAAGTAAATTCTTTTAGAATTTACTTGATTTTTTTAGAAAAAAAAAAAAAAAATTGTGAAGAGTGATCAAAAAAGTTATTAACAAAAGATTTTCTGAAATTCTACAAAAATGAACAAAGTGAGTATGAAATTTTTGACCACTTGCCATGTGGCAAGTAGGCATATAGTAACAATAAGACCTCTGCGTTTACATCACTCAACCAGACAACAAGTGTTAGACCAGAATTTCTTGTGCCAGGACACAAAATAAGCTTTTGAGTTTTTTTTTGTTAATTATAAAAGGTAACATAGGCAACTGTTTTGGAGAAATCACACTATTAAGCCATTGCCCCAGACTATTGGATGACACCAGCGTCAAAGTTTCCCTCCTTCTGCGTTTCTAGTCATCTTTGGTCAGGGTCTGCTCTTTAACATGACAATATTCAATTTCGTACTCTTGATGCCAAATAATTATCTGAAGTAGTTCTTTTCGAATGCCCTTCTACTCTGTTCGTTTGATCTACCAAATATAAAAAGCACGGCTCTTCTTTGTGGTTTTTAAGCCTTTTCTGACTGCCCTACCCAATCATCGTGGATCGAAACCAGTAGATTTAATCTTTAAATAGCACTTAATAGCCCTGAGCATACTACCAGATTCAAAACAAATATAAGGACCATCGTTTACTGATGTAGTATAGGAAAATACCATATCTTTGAGAGCTTTTTCTCGATAGTGTTTATCTCTGTCAATGGACCTCTGATTTTCTGATATTTGTGAAGTGTTCATTTTTAACTGATATTCGCAACTTATCCCTGACAATCTCACTTTGAGTATGTATACTGCTTTGGGAGATAGCGTCTTTTTCATTTGTTTTTTTTTAAGATCATCAAGCTTGTTCTCCTTTGGTGGTTTGTTGGTCTCGTCTCGAGACCTGGTTCACTTGACAGATTTTTCTTGTGTAATCAAAAGACTATTGTGCTCCTCACAAATTTTCTGTTACTTGGTTAGTCAGCAAGGGTCCTCTTAAAAATAGTTTCTAAGCAATCCCAATCTTGTTAGACAAATTTGGCTGGCATAACTGTTCAAGTGTTAAGCTTCAATATTAGTAAGTTGGAAGATAGGGGTACTACCGTTTTTACAAACTGTATTTCCTGATTATGTAGGTTGCTTCACAATGGTCTCCTGACTGGAGGTCAAAAGTTTAGCCTCTTTGTCGAAAAATACATAAAAGCTCAACTCACAGAGCCCATATTCTGGTGTAATGCAGAAAATAAGACGAGCTCTGCCAAGGCATCCAAATGAGCTCCTTGCAGTGGCTGATGGATCTTAACCCCATTCATATAATTCTTCAGAGATTATGGAAGCAACTCTCTCCATCATTGAAAATTAGGGTTTCTGCATATATATAAGAATATAAATTGTTGCTTATTAATAAAGTCATTTACTTGAAATTCATTGCTGAAAATGAAACTCCAACAGGAGAAGAATTTGTGCTTCAAATGATCAAGGGGCTTCATTTCTTGAGTTAATTTGATCTTTGAGGTAGAGGCCAAGCCTTTAACGTACTTTTTTTTAAATACATACAAACAGTTAGGAGGAAAAAAGGAAAAACTTTAGAAATTACTTAAATCCCTAAAAAACCGAGGGCCAATGACATTATAAGTCAAGTCCTTTGCGTAATATTGTAATTCATATCAATAAAAGGTGAGGTGTTTAACCAATAACTATGTATTTGTCTGCCAACCTAATTTACCGAATATTTTAACATCGATATAATAATTCAAAGCCAATTCCTTGGAGGTTAAATTTTCCAAAAACTAACATCAATGAGTTAAAAATCATGATTTTTTGAAGTGGATCAGAGATGTAGGCAATGTGGTAAATATTTTATTCGCAAAATGAGGAATTCAAAAAGATTAAAGAATGCATCTTTCCACAGCTATTATCATCATAAATAGTCTTTGAAATAAATCTTGCAGTTAAATTAAAACAAACAATATATAATCAATCAATAGTAGCTTAAACTCCGAGCAAAATGAACATTCCAACAAGCCCATGCACAGTGGTCTGTTTGTAGAATTTTGGTGACAAAAAAAAAATGTCCCAAAAATAATTTCGCACGTCAAAACTTTAATGAATTTGAATGAATTTGCTAACTTTATATTCATTGATACTACTGTTGTTTTCTTTGTCAAGTGAGGACCAGAGACCAGTGTACTGTTTGTTGAATTTTGGCACAAAAATCATCAAAATCAAAATTTAATAAATATTAATCAAATTATTTTTGGAAATTTTTTTTTATTTATTTGGAGACGATTTGGATTCATTAGTACTGATGCCTTTTTTACTAGTGATATACATAGGCACTACTATTAGCAGGACAAGTTTTGGATTCATACTCAAAAATAATTGTTTTTACCGGAAACAGTTTTAAACGGTACCTGCCCTATATCGGTTTTTAATTTCGATTTTCTTATCACGGGCAAAAACGATTTTAGTCAAAATTTTTATGCAAAAGCTCCTTTTAAATTGTAAATAAATTTTGGATTTTTAAACAAATATTACAAATTTTTTTTTTCAAAATTCAATATTTCAAAAACGGGTATGAATTATTTTAGATTTATGAATGGCATATTAATTTTTTTTATTTAAAGGGTTGCTTATACAATTTAAAAAGAACTATTGAAATGCTTCTCTTTGCTTTTTCTGTAATTACTTGCATATTTCAAAAGTTCTTAAGTTCTAAGCAACTTAAACATAAGAGCTAGAACATGCGATTCAGTCGTGCATTTGATTTCTTTTTCAAGTGAGGACTATCACTGTTTAAGTTCGATCTTGTTGCAAAATTAGGAAATTAAAAAAAAAAGCATTGTTCATGTCAGAAACTTAGTCAAATTTATGTTTGAAATGCTTTTTCCAAATTTGATATAAATCTGTTTTGAAAGCACTTTCATTGATACCTAGCTATGTGATTTGACATCCAAGAAAATTATTTATTTTAAGAGACTTCGAATGTTGATTTGATTAAGTTCCTTACTCGAACAATGCTTTTTTTTATTATAGAATTTTTGAATCAATTTCTTATCTAAATTGTTACTTGCAAATGGAAAAAAAAAAATGCACCACTAATAAACTAATCGTCTCCAAATCATACAGAGTTCAAATTTTATTTATACTCATTAAGTGTTGATATGTGAAATGATTTTTGTTGTCAAAATTCAAGAAACGCACCACTGTGGCATGGTCTCTACAGAATTTCAAGCCATTGTGCTTACTTTTTTCCCCCTTATTCAGCACATTTAGTTTAAAACATAATAACACTTCTGTTCAAAAATTCGAGTACGATCCATCAAGTGGATAAGTAACTTTACGTTTTAACTAAAACCTTAAAATGTAAACTTTTAAAAGTACCAATACTCAAAAAAAAAAAACTTAAAAACAAAATGCATAGTTAGATACAAAAATTTTTTAAAATTCAACTTACAAAAAAAAGAAACAACAATTTCTAAAATATTTTCGTGTTTTGGAATTTCGTATAAATGAACGAAACTCTACACTATACATTCTAAAACTTCATATATACAAACGTTCCTATCAATTCATATAAGTAAGTGTATGAAGAATAATAGATTGCCATGGTCATATACAAATTAAATTCTGTGGCCAACATACAAAACATCCTTTTTCAACTCGTCTATGTTATAAGAACAAAAGAATGAAATATTTTCCAATTTTACTGGAAAATCCTCCAATTGTTGCCTCTTTTTATACATAGGTAGTACAAAAGGACTAAACATTACATTTTTAAACGCACCATCTAACCATTTTTCAACAAAACTAGGTACAAAAACCATTGTGTATCCTTTTTCCTTCTTCGAAAATTTAAATTAGAAACATATGTGTTGGTACCTAGTACCTTCATATATATTATTTGAATGATAAGTTGTTTTGGATATGTTGTGTGTGTGTTAGTGTGATTTTGTTTTATTCCCTCAAGGAGTTCAAGTATAAGCTTTAGCCAAAAAACACAAAAAAAAACAAAAACAAATCTAAATAACGACAAATTCACTATACGAATTTTGTCCTTTATTTTGAGCTCCACCATACATGCATATACATATGTATATACCTACACGAACGATGTGTACTTTGCTTTCCTTAAACAAAACATGGCTACCAACATGTATGGTAAAGTATGAGTGCCTGTTATCTTTTGTATTTTTATTTATTTATTTTTCTTACTTTTATTTTTTACATGGCATCGTCCTTTTTATCTTTTGATTCATTCATTTAGAGACTCGTCGTCTTCATGTCGCTGGCAATGTACTTGCTTATGCCTCTGTTGTCCTTATACTTTCTTTATTATAATTTCATATATACCTATGCATGGATGAGAGTATGTTTGAGTGTGTAATTTTTGCTTACAACGACACGCTACAGGACCATACTGTCAAAATGAGTGAACGAGTTGTGGGTGTTTTCAAAGAAAAATGAGCGGCTGCGACGCACGGAGGAAGCTCCTGTCTGTAGTAAGTGAAATTTCTAGCCAAATACGAATTTTGTTAAGGATATGCGAATACATATTTTAAATTATGATTTCAGCAAAATTGAAAACTCAATTTTTACTTTTCTTCTTTAAGAGACCCGTATTGGTTTTATAGTTTTTTTTAAACTAAAAACTTACAAGTTTTTTAATATATCGGTTATAATTTTCGTTTCTTAAGATAAATAATATGGTATTTTATATAGTTTGAAATGTTTTCTTGTGTTAAACAAAATTAGCACGGTATTTCATAAAATATGACCCTAGAACAAAAATTAGGGAACAAACCGGTTGGAGCCCTCCTCAAAAGAGAACCTTGTCCACCTAGATCCTTGAAGAGGAACTCAATGGTACAACACGGTAAGGAATCCTTATAGGAAGCCCTATGTCCTTGGCAAATAAAGAGCAAGGCTGTAGGGACCTTGTCCAGTGACCTTCTAGAAGAGTGCCTTACTAAATGATTATCCCAGGCACACAACTCAGGGATAGAAACGGTCGGAACCATCAAAGGAGAACCTTGTCCAGTGAACTTTTTTGAAGAGGAGTCCAAAAGAAAAAAACGGTTGTCCCTTGGACACAATCCCGGGAAAAATTGGTCCGAATTCTAGAAGAAGAGCCTTGGCTTATGAGCTTCTTGAAGAGGAGCTCAGAGGAACGAAACTGTATCGGGGATCCTTATAGAAAGCCCTATGTCCTAACCAAATAATGAACAAATCGGTCAAAGCCCACGTAGGTGAACCTTACCCAATGATCTTCTTAAGGAGTAGCCCAAATGAACAAAACACGATTGTCTTTGGCACGCAACTCCAGAGAAAAAAACGGTCGAAACTCTCCAACAAGAACCTTGTTCAATGGGCTTCTTGAGGAAGAGCTCAGAGAAACAAAACGGTCGGAACTTCTAATGGAAATCCTTTTATATTTATATGAGCCTATAATTATGCCTATACTGTTAATCCTACCTAAATGGTATTTCTAGGCTAACAAAAGAAAATTTCATAGAAAAAAGTTAGATTGGGCTCTGTGCCAGCAATTAGTGATTTTTCAACTCGGTTTGCAAACTCAAGTCTTCTCTGGTTAAGCACAACTCAAGTTGACTCGGTTTGAATTTTTTCTAACTCTAGTAAGAATTTAACCTGAATCGAAAAACAACTCGGTTTGAATTGACCAAGTTGACTCAGTTTAAAATTCTCTCAAACTCGAGTTAAATTCTACCTTAACCAAAAGACGACTCGGTTTGGTTAATACAAAATATGCAATAATAGAATTCGGCTTAATGAACTCGGTTTTTGTTTTGGCATCAAACTGCTATTCGCTGAACATTTAACGATTGATTGGTTTGTTATTGTTATTGTGGTCAAACCGAGTACCTTATTGAAATGAAATAGCAATTGAATTCAAATTTAAACTGAGTTGCGAACTGCAACGATATAGTTGATGGACTAAAACAAAAACGATAGCAAAATCACACATTTTTAGTTCTTTTTAATGCTGTGGAAAAAAGATGATTCAAGAGCAATTAGGTGACAATTGGAACAAAATACACATTTTGCTTTAAAATTAGTTCGTCCACCATCTTTCAAACTATAAACTGTCAAATTCTATCAAAGGATGGCTACGATGACGACGTATTTAATAACCTCTTCAAAGTTTGAAAATTTTACAGTTTTTTTTATTGGTCCAGAAAAGTGATTTGAGGTCAAACGGATGACATTTAGAACGAACTGCACTTTTTGCCTTAAAATATAGTTTATCCAGCATATGCCAAATAATAAACTGTCAAATTCCATTGACAGATGGCTGCAATGACGATAAATTTAAAACTATCTAAAAAATCAGAACAGAATTTGAAAAATCACAAAATATCGCTGTTTTTTGTATGCTTGAGAAAAATGTATTTTAATGGGGATTTCCATTCCACCACTTCACATTTAAAAGGTTGATCTGAAGTGACCTCACCAAATTTCACTTCAAACAAAATTACTGCCTGATCAGAATAGAGTGCTGCAACTTTAGCTGCAGCTGGAACTGAAATAGCTGTCAAGAAATGTTGTACGTGATTTTTTTTTTAGTCGCCTAAAATGTGCTGTACAGCTTCCAGACTTTTTATTTAAAGTCAGCTGTGCATATTTTAATCAACGCAAAAATAAAAATTTAAACAACAATTAAAATTGAAAATGATGAAATGGAAGCTAAAATTATTTGAATTAAAGAGAATTTGAAACCCTCTTCAACCCACAATATGAACAATTTTGAAACGTCAAAAAAGCTGCATCCAAAAGTTAAAAGATGGTGTCCAGCGGCGTCTGCAGTTCCGTCTGCGCTTACATCGTATTCTGTTAGTATGATTGGATTTGTGTGTATTCAACAATCAGCTATTCCAGTTGCAATTATATATAGGAGTTGTAACGCTGCGTTACATTATGAGAATTCAAGTCTAGACAATTTAGTGATTGTTTTGGAAAAGAGCCGAAATATGACTTTGATATGGCCTAAGGAGAAATGCATCGAAATGAAGCAGATGGAATTTTTAAAATGGATAAAATAGACTCTTATTTTTCCCACAAATTAAAATACAATTTTTTTTTTATAAAAAATTAAAAACTTTTATGGCAAACCGAAGCAAGAAAAATATTTCTAAAATTGCTGGCTTTATTTTATTTAAAAATATTGGATGACAGAAATTTTTCAAAAATCAGATATGTAGCGGATGTTTAAGGAAACGTATGCCTCATTTTCAGTCAAAAATTGACAAACTAACGCCAATTTTTTAGATTGACCCATTTCATGCAACCTGTTTGCGCTTGTAACAATATTCTTATCCTGGTATGTCCTGTGTGTCTTTTGATTTTCTTCACCCAAGAATGTTGCTTATTGTTCATCGTCGAAAATAGCCTCGTACCAACATTTTGTTCTTTTTCTCTGCGATAATTTTTGATGATTGTGTTATGGCGAGGAAGGGAGTATACCACCATGGACATTTTATCCTGTTTTCGTTTATTGTTTATGCTACGTGCGCGCTCTCCCAATTTCACATTGCTGCTATTCTATATGCTTTTGTTGCTCAGCCAGCCACTGCTGCTCTGATTCTATATTCTATTGTCGTAAGATTTTATGATAATTTTGAGTTTTTTTTTGTAAGAATCAGGTGAATATTGTATCCCCCCTCAATCAAAAACAAAAAAAAAAACAAAAATAAATTTTTAAAGGACACAAGGATATTTTTTGTTGTTGTTTTTTTTTTTAACAAATTCAAATTGCAACAATAGAACTCGAAAGCGTAAGGCAGAATGGAATAATGAGATGGGATGGGTATTGGCTTAATTTGTTAATTGTCCTTCGTAATTCATTGAAAATGTCAAAATTTGTACCTATATACTTACTCACCTTATGGAACCTCTGTCAATATTCAACAAAAGCATATTTTGTCTGTAAGCACAAGTCCTTTTGCGTTTACTTTTATGTCAGTGATTGTTGAAAAAAAAAAATATCATTCGATTGACATAAAATCGTTATTTTTATTGAACTCAACATTTATTTCAAATGAATTCCATTCATTTTTATACAATGAACCGGAATTGATTTATATGTATATTTACTTACATCTTGTCTATAACTGTACATTCATTTATGAATGTAGTAGGTAGGTATATAAAGGTGGCATAGATACTAAATCTCATAAAAAATGAATGTGCTGACGAACCATTAAATGAAAATGTCAGGTGAGTGAGCAAGTGAGTGAGTGGAGTTAAGGCTGCTGTTGATGCGGTGATGGTTGTATTTGGTGGCTGGAAGGACATGTTATACGCATAAATTGCTGTCTGTGACTATCGAACGGAAATTCGTTCAAGCAGCGAGCGAACCACTCGAGTTCTCAAGCGAAACACCTGCTTCGCATCATGTGAAACCACCTCCTTGTGTGTGTATGTATGTATGTGATTTTTTTTTTACCATCAAGGACTTGATATTTAGAGCGGATAAATGTATGCTCTGCGTGTGGATGGTGGCATGAAATCGGATATGACGACATTCTGCGTAGGTATATATAAGCATGTCTATATCTGTACCAAATACCTACCTACAAAACGAAGAAATAAAAAAAATACTACTTGAACTCCTGGGGCACTAGAACGAACATCAGTAAGGCTTGTAATTTGCGACAAAAACTTTTCAAGGTTCAATTTGATTGGGAGGAAATTAAGGCTCACCCAAAGTAAGTGTGTGTGTGTGAGTTAAAAAGTTTAAGCACTTTATGGAGTATTTCAATATTTCAAAAGATATCTACCATATGACATTGTATACTTTTACCTTTGCCAAACATTAAATCTTGATTTGTTAATAGTAATTTGAAAAAAAAAAAAATATAAATATATTTTCTTTCAAAAGGATCTTGATGTTGAAAACCCTGAGAGTTTCAAGTGGATACGTAGGGTTTTCTTGATACATACGAGTGTATACATAAATCTATATTTTTTCTAAGAGTTTTCAAAATAAGGTTACCATATATAGATATGAACTTTCGGAAATTACATTTTCCTTTTTGACAGTGATATGTTAAGTAGGTACCTCTACCTTCGCATCTACTTCATGTTTTTTACTTTTTCCATAAACAAAACTTTTCAGACATTTTCATATTCATTTTGAAGTAAAATGGGCTGTAAACAGAAAATTTATAATTAATTTTATATAACCTTGTTGAAATTGAAAATAAATGTTTCTATACTTTATACCTGTGTACCTGCCTATTTAGAAGCTTGAAAAGTTTAACGAGAATATTTTAAAAGTCTAGGTAATCATAATTTGCATTGAGTCTTAATTTTAATTAAGAAAAACCATAATCCTTTGGAATTAATTTGGCATAAGGACGGTTCGAAGTTGAAATGGAATAAAACAAGCTATGAGAGAGGTATTGACGATTTTTTTTTTTAATTTGAAAAGCGCATGTAATATGAAATATGTCACTGCTCCAATTTCTACCTCCGCCTTACACCATGTCAGAGATCTGATATGTCAAATTGACTCTGTTGCATTGATTTGGTTGAATCCGTAAATTCACATATTCGCATACTCCCATAATTTCAAAAAATCGCAAGAAATCTATTCTTCCACCGTTGACTGAATTGATGGACAAAATTCACATACGTCTGTGAAGTTATCAGGGTTTTTCGTACACGCCAACTTGCTGTCATAATGTCACTGGTATGACGATGAATCAATAAGTGTGAGTTTCAAACTATTAGAAACCGCCATCTTTTGTCATATTTAGTGGGAACCCGTTCCACAAGTGAAAATTTGTACTGTTTCGGACCAAAGAGAGCGCTCTTGAGAGAGTACAAATTTCCCCTCCTTGCTAGATTTGGCCTAAGAAATTTCTAAAGGGCCATTTCGTACTGGATATCAAATGCCAGGTATTTGTACCTATGTACCTATGATTTAAAAAAAATTCAGTTTGAAGTCAAATAATAAAATAGAATACAAATAGCTAGGGTTACCAAAGTGTTACTATTCTTTGTTTTGTTTTTGGTAGATTTGCAATGCCTGTGTTGCTTATCAAATCTTTTTCCGAAGAAGAAAATTTAGTAATGAAAATTTGTGCACCTCTTGTTAATTGTAGTTTTGTTTTCTTTTTTTTATGCTTTAATATAGTATTTCTTTGCTTAAGTTTAATCATTGCTATACGTGTACGTTTCTTTTTTCTTTACATCCAATTTTATGTAAACAGTGATTTTATTGAAAAATTGATTGGCTTATGAATGCCTTACGGCAGCTCTAGTCAAATATTTCTTTTGATGTGGTGCAAATTAGCTCCCAAACCGTTCCCGATGTTTTGACAGTTTTTCTTCTCTCTGAGAAGATTTCATCCCCACCGGTCACAATTTGACATTTAGTCCGGAATAGTGCGAAGAATTTAAGGAACATACCTTATATATACTTACTTTTTCCGTTATTTGTGGGTAAATTAATCAAAAAACACGATTTAAGACAGTAACATATTGTTTTTCAAATGTTTGAAATTTCTACTCCCCGGATCTTTCTTAACCTTGCTCTTACCAAAAATATGAATACAACTTCTTTGTAGGAAATTTTATTTACTTGCATTTTGTACACTTTTCCGCTAACACTCTAAGCTATCAAAATTTTCACGAAAAATTGCTTAAGGGAACCTTAAACCCCCCTCCTGCCGAAGTTTGTGGCCCTGGGCTATGCAATAATATGTTATACTTGGGGGGCCACCCCTGCAATACAAAATAATAACCCAGAGAGCATGAGTAATTTCATTTATTTGATAATTTTGAGTCTTAGTTGACTTGACAAAACACTTTTCATGGAAGTAAATTTTAACTTTTTTAATAAATATTGTTTCCTTAAAAACTGATCAAATATTAAAAATACTCAAATTTCTTCTCAAGGTGGCCACATAAAATGCTCTGACAAACAGATGCTCAGAATTTTTTTGAAAAATAATTTTGCTATTATTGTTTCTTTTTTCACAGGACAATTTGTTTTATACGTAGCCTTTTTTTTTAAATTGTTAAGTGACAACTTTTGTTCAAAAGCCACTTAAAATTAAGGGCAATTAAGTTTTTATGCTGACCAATCATTTATGTAAGTCCTCAGAACTCTTTTAGAACCACTCTGAAATGGCAATTACATTTGTATAGCTAGATACAGTCAATATCTAAGCTAAGAATATTCTCCCCTTCTAAAAACAATTAAAACCTCTTCGACAGCCCCTTTTTCGATTGGTACTATTCTGTGCATAGTACATAAACTAAAATAACCCCACAGAGCTTTTTATTTTATTCAGTGATCTCATTAATTTAATGTTAAATTGACAAAGTTCTGTTTGGTAATGAATCCAAATTAGTACACAGTTTCAAGAAGAGCATTTGTTATTACGCAACTTTTACTGATAGTCCTTCGACTATATATTTGAACAACACTTCAGTACTCTCTAAAATCCCCTCAACAACCCCAATAACCAAACCCGAACCCAAACCCGAGCCCAAAGAATCAAGTTTGATGTGGATGCGGAAAGTATACCCTCTACGTCAGGGTTAATTATGCGGCAGGGTTCCGTTTGCCTTTAATGATTATATTGTTGCGCTTTGAACGTGATTAGCACGGAATGTAAATTCAGGACATCGTTCCTGGGTTGACATTTGCAATCCGCCTCCTCGCGGTACTTATTTCCTTCGTTCCATTGTTTCGGGTGAAGCTCTATATATCCCCCTTTTCTCGAGACCAAAGAGAATTAAATTGTAGACTGTTCTTTAAGTAAACTTTCGTGTTTGTAATTATTTCGTTGTAATTTCCCTGTCAAGTCCTCCGATACTGTAACAACGGGAACAGGCGATGCGGCATGGTGGGCAGAGCACCCTACAGCACACAGGACTTCCTTGCAAGGATTTTCTCAAAGATTTTAACGATAAGTCACGCTTGTGTGATCCTGCGGCAAGGAAGTTAGGGAAGGTGTGGTAGAGGGGTGGCTGAAGAGTGGTCGAATACCCTCTTATTGGTATTTTTTTTTGTATTCAAAGGAACTTTTCAGTTGTCCTTTTTTTGTAATTTTTTAATTTTTTTCTCAGAGTGCTCTAGATATGACAATGACGATTTGTTTTCTACGTTTGTATCTGGTCGGCAATGGAAGGTTTTCCCTTCTGATTTGTGAACTTAGATTGATCCTGCGTGTTTTCCCAAAGGCATCTTCACAAGTGATGTAGAAACAAATCCACTAGGATAACTATGACGAGCTAAAGATGGCAGTGAGACGAGAAGATGAACAAAAAAAGAAATTTAAATAAATGTTTGAATCACAAAAACTCACAAGAGCCACGTCTTCGTTGTTGTAATTGTCCTAGTCGTGTAATAAAATGAAAATCAGGGGGTGGCGAGGGGAGAAAGTTGCAGAGAAGACAAAATAAAAAGGACGACACTTGGAAAAAGATGAATAATTAGGAGACGAATTTAAGTGGCAAATTTTATTTGCACGGACATTTTTTCTTTTTTCTGGTCCTTGTCGTCCTTTTTTTAAACTTTTTTTTTTAAATATGAAGGAAAGATTTTTTTCTCATTGTAAACTTCGTAAGCCAATGTCGGTTGGTCGGTAGGGGATTGGATATAGTAGAAGCGACAAGCAAGTACCGCAGAGTTGAGAGTGCCTCTTGCTATTAAACTTTTTTTTTAACAAAAAAAAAAAAAACAAAAAAAAAAACGGAAGGACTTCGAGGTAATAAAACGGTGGCAATAAAACAATCCTTGAGTTCGGCTACCAAAAAGGAATAAGATAAATCTATCGCAATAATTTATGTTTATTTACTTTTGTAATTTATGACCCCTAGAGGGCAGGCATAATAACACAGTGCGCTACACAAACTTTGATGACGTCCCAAACCAAACCAAACCGAACCCGAACCGAACTGGCCAGTATACCTACAATATAGTTGGCGGGATATAAAGAGTAAGTAGGCCAACGGATCGTTTTTGTAAGCACTTAAGGGGAATTGAGGTAATGAAATAAAAATGGTAATGTTTCAATATTTTTCAAAAGTTGTTAATGGAATAAGTGGCTGATGCTGCGGTTGTGATGGGAGTTTAAGAAATAAGCTACAATAAGGATTTGGTTATATATGTATATGCGGTGCGGTGGTGCTCGCTCAGATGCTGTGATTCCCGTTTTGTTGTTGTGCTTCTTTTGTCGTCTGTGAAATTATTTCTTCGATGTTATTGATGCCAGTCTATTATTCGTAGAAAATAAATCTCGACTTACTTTCAATATCTTCGTTAGACATAAAGGACTTGGTTTTAGTGGGTATTTGTATTTATTTACCGATTACGCAAACAACGATTGGTTGATGTATTTACTCTTCTTCATTGAGGGGTGATGCTTACAAAAAGCTGCTTGTCATCGACTTCGAGAGTGGTGATAGTCATAATTTTGATACAATGTTTGTGTGCAGTCCTTGAGAAAAATTAGAGTGTGATTTATTGGAACAGGTACTTTCAAAATTTGACAAATAGTTTACTTACAACAATAAAGGGTTTGCCATTGATTTTATTCAAGACTTTAAGTCAACTTTGTAAAAGGAAAATCAAACCTTAGAACTTCTTATTTTCCTTGTTTTATCAAAAATTTATTTTAAGGAAAAAACAAGAAAAAAAAAATTAAAGTAAAAAGGCAAGAATTCGAAATCTGTAACACCAATGCTCAAATAAGATGGTTGCACGACACAAACCCTGAATCAGAATGAACGAAAACAAAAAAACTTCAGAAAGAAAAGAAAAAAATGCAACAGGCTGATTTCTAGTATACACGTTGCTAAAGAGGTTACTTATAATCTGAGAAAAGACTTCAACTATCCGATGACCACTAGGTTCGTTATAAGGGATCAAAGGTCACAAAAATGAGGTTTTGCCAAATATCCCGAAAGCGGTCACGAACAAAACTCCAAAAACTTTTTGTATTTAAAATTATTGTTTGTAGAACAATATTTAGCAAAAAGCTATTTGTGACCTTAGATCCGTTATAATGGAACAAGCGCAGTAAAAATTTGAAAGTACCGGGGACTGGCTTACCGAAAAATATTTGTCTTGAAAGATTTTTACTACAATTGGACCAATATTATTTAAATAAAAGAGGTTATTGGTTTGGTTTTTGGTCAGCCACAAATTTCGTGTTGTAATGGAATTAACGAAATTTACTTATTGATTTTTCCTCCTGCAAAATACTGTCCGATCTACAATTTCTTCGACTACATAAAAGCTTGTTTTCTTTCTCTAAATGAAAATTTTACCAAAAAAAAGAACATAAATAATATATTTAATAAAATGCACGACAGGGTGGCACGTACACATGAAATGCTTTTAGTAAAACTAATTTTTTGTTAATGTGTATGCAGAATCACCAAAAACCAGTATGTACCAAGCTATAAGAAAATTGATCTAGCCGTTTAGGCTGTAGTCGAACAAACAGACAGACAGAATTGTGAGACCTACTTGTCTTCCCGTCTTCCCTATTATCGTAATGACAATCAAAATTGCGTATTTAATTTATCTATGAATGCGTAACTTCCCATATAGTACCTTAATATCGCAAGTAAAAACATTTTGTTATAAACTTAAAAGTTACTTCACCAAAAAAAAAACTTTTCCTAAAAAACAGTTTTTTAGGTATTCAATATTAATTATTAAAATTTTTCAAACCCATTTTTTTTAATCAAAACGACGCCAAATTTTTGTATACCAACTGTTTAGGGGCTTCCTTTTAATTCTTCCCCGGAGCCCCTACGTCTAGCAACGCCACTGATCAAGTGGTCATTGAATAGTTGAGGAGGTACCAAAAATCAGAATGTTTTTTCCTATTTTGCGAGCGTTAAGGTGTAACCACGCCTAAAACGTAAAAATTTAATAAAATAAAAGCAAAAACAGACCTAAAGAGCACATAGGGAACTTATCATAATTCCCCTAAAAGGTTGACGAAAAAGAATCATATTCCATTCATTTGTTTACTATTTTATATCAAGTTATTAGCCTGTTGAATAGACCTGTTAAAATGGAACAATTACGAGCAAGGGTATTATTGAATATGTTTGTTTGGCCGATGAGCATTCTTAATACCAAGACTTCTACTAAATCCACCCATGCTTTTCTGAGAGAATGGTAATACTGGCCACTTTTCAACATTTTTGGTATAATTCCAAAGCTTAGCCGAATTTGAATTTAAAACTAAATTTTCTATAGAAATGGATGATTTAAAAAAATTTATTAAAAAAATTAAGCAGAAAAAGTTATCGAAAACCAACTTAAATAAATCGAAAAATCAAAGACTTTTAAATTTTTTTCTAAATTGCGCATACCTTTTTATGGAGCAAAGATACTTTCAAAACATATTTTGCAAAGATACTTTCAAAACATATTTTAACAAAAAAGAGAAGAGTCTTAGAGTTAGAGCCTTTATATGGCACGTTAAATAATTCATTAAATTTGAAAACTGTCAGTTACAACCATTTAAATAATACAATTTCTAGTAATTTTTCGCTATTTTTGCCTAAGAGCTTATATTTTTGGGTACCATATGACTAATTTAACATTCCTTGCACTTGGTACCAAGTCTTATATAAATCGGACGAGCCATTTAGTCTGTAGGTCTAGAAACATTTAAAAAGAACCGGAAAACAAATGGCGAAATTACCTACTTTTTAAGTATTCTTTATAATCGTTATGTCGTATTTCATCAAAATCTTGATTTGGAATTTTTTAAGGATTTTAAATTTGTCATATTAAACTGAAAAAGGGTCATTCGGACCAAAACGCAAAATTAATGAGAAAGTGTAAAGTTTGAATGGTTTGGGTATATCTCTGCAAATTTTGAATTCAAATTGACTATGCTATTTTAAAGCCTTTAGTCTCTTTTTTTACTTTTTCAATTCATGTCTTGACCCAATCTTTGCTTAAAAAAAAAGTTATGTAAAATTTAGGAAAAAATTTAAAAACTGTTGATTTTTTTTTATGTTGGTTTTTATAAACTTTTCCTGCCATTTCGATAGAATATTTCTGAACAAATGGATTTAAGTGTGATACTAGGAAATTCGGCTTAGTTTCGGAGTTATACCAAAAATTATGAAAAGTGACCAGTGTGACCATTTTGAATTAAGTAACATTTTCGGTTTTAAGCATTGCTCATGGACCAAACAAACATATTCAACAATAAGACCCAATAAAATATAGTGACTTTAAAATGTAATTCATCAACAATTTTCGCCAAAAACAACTTGATTAAAAAAAAGAAATAAACAAATAAAGAATGGGATATTCGCTTCCAGAAAATATTCATGTTTTGTCGTACAATGCACGCGTTTCACGAGATATTTGATAAAACACGGCTGACACTCATGCCCCCCGTCCCGCTAACTTCAAGAGAATCTAAAAACATTCAAACCGCTGTAACGCCAAACTCAAAAAAAAAATACCGTCGTCATTAAAACTACATATTGCAACTTAATGTGTCTTCTAAAACTATGCCACTTTACAGGAACATTAGATGCCATTAAACAAAGATATACGAGTATCATATTTTCTAAAAATACAGCAACATTTTATGCAACACCTAATTCGATCCACTTGATACTAAAAAGAACAACAACTTCAAAATTATCATTTATTAGTGAACAAATTAGAATTTTGTGTGATAGCCCTTGTTATGTATCACTGCTTTTAGCTTTCTTGGCATTGATCGCACTAATTTGTAAGTGGTTTCTGGGGTTATCTTATTCCACTCCTCTAGAATATTTTTTGTAAGGTCATTTCTGTTGGATATTCGGTGCTTCCTAACGTTCCTGTCTAGCAGTGCCCACAGATTCTCAATTACGTTCATATCCAGTGCAGGCTGGCAACCCTGCCTTGAACAAGTTCGATAGCCAAATTTAGAAATTTGTGTCGGCCAAAACAGAAGCCAAAAAAGTATCCCAAATAGTAGCCCAAAAATAATAAAAAAATGTTCTCATAACTTTAATCACAATTTATTTTTATTTAAAAAAAAAAACAACGAAAAATAAAATACATTGTTTCTTCATAAAAGAAAGAAGAATTAAATAGAAATTCTGGGAACAACAGAGAAACTAAATGATTTTAAAGTGAAGTTTGTGAGGTTGATTTGAAATGTCAAAAGAAATGAGTATAATTTCACCTCTATACAAACGACTCTTCTTTGCGTCTGACTGTTTTCAAATTTTCATATCTGATTTAACCTTCAAACCCATTGAAAGAAGTTAGACGCAAGGAATCATCGTCTAATTCTGGATTATTCATCAAATAAAAAGTGGTGCCAAATTGTGGAATTTATGATTTATTTTTACGAACAAAATTATCGCCAAGATAAGATTTGGGCTATTAGTAGCCCAATTATGATTGGGCTGTCATACGGAAATTGTTGTCAGCAATTTCGGAAAAAGATAGCCCAGTTTCCGATACATAGCCCAATATGGAAAGCCTGATCCAGTGACAGTTCCATATGAGCCAAGACTGCACAATACTTGCTTTGAGCTTCAGATCGTTGTCTTGATAGAATCGAAAATCATCCCGTATATGCCCAACTTCTTTTGCTAATTTGCTTTGGATGAAATTGTTCTTCAAAATGCTCAAGTACATAGTTTTGTCCATGATCCCATAAATAAAATCGAAATTACCAACACCTGCAGCGGGCATAAAGGCTCAAACCACCACCGTGCTTCACTGAGGCTTTATGTTTTCTTTTTTGAGCTCTGTATAAGGCTTTCGCCACACGTCAGTCCACACGACAGTCCATCTGAGCCAAAAATATTTAGTTTGGACTCGTTGGAGAAAATAAAGGTGTTCCTGAAGTTAAAGTTATATTAGCATCATGTTCCTTGGCGAATCTTAGACGACTGTATTGGTTTTTTATTGATAATATTGGGTTTTATAAGAAGGTTTTTTCATAATCTAAAATTCTATATACCACTGAAATAAATCAGCTTATTAGAAGACCTAGCATTAAGGATTTAACTTGTTGAACTATTGATTCAAAATAGCTTTTTAAATTTTTGTAAAAGAATTCATGGAAATTGAACTGAACTCAAAAAAAACTTGCATATGACAAGGCCCTAACGAGTCCAAGTGAGAAGTAGTGTAGTAAAATTTAGTAATTTTCAGGCAAATAGTAGTAAGTATTCCATATGATTTTTATTTCCATGTACATACATTCATACATAGCTGCCTTTAGAAACCTTTCATACTAAAAACTTTCTTTCAGTTGTCCTTCTGAATTCAGACACAATAAATTAGATCTGTGTCGGCAGGACGTTCATCTATTCTAGTCACAGTGATTCTTAGCCACAAAACTAATTTATATGCCACTTCTCTAACCCAGTTAATAGAATAGAAATAGGTTTTTAATATGCCCCACTTAGGGGTTTGACCACCATTTAAACCACCATCAATACCACAAAGTTAACCTACCTATAACAACATTCCGGTATAGTGGTGGTGATGGAGGTGATGATAATAGCCATCCTGTTTCAATCTGCTGCTCAACTGAAATTTTCAGCTCCGCATCCAGTGTCCTTTTAAACTCATTTAACTTATTCCCCAAAGGAATTTCTATAGTTAATTTCCTCATCTTTCACTATCTCTCTCTCTTTCTTTTATATACAAGAAAATAACCGTATACATGATTGCCGTTGAAAAAATTCAATTAAGAAAAGCCATCACCCGAAGAAGTGTCCTTGTGGGAAGATTGTAATAAATTATCACCCAAGAACCAAGATTTTAAGTCTCAAGCAAAAAACAACAAAAATACAAATTAAAGAGAGAGTGAGTGTCGAATTTTATATAGGAGAAGATCCCTGGAAAAAACAACTTCCTAAATCAATCTCACAAAATATTGGAAACATATATTTATATCTTCAGTGGAGTATTTAAAATAGCACAATATACATCAGATACACCCACTTTAAGGAACTGAACTCTATCTGGCAGAAAGAAGTGAATCTCTTCAAAAACTCTCCAAAGATAAAATGTTTATAAAAGTGTGTGTGTTTGCATAGCATGGGAGAAGAAATTGAGATATATTAAGCAACATTTATGGGGTTTTAGCATGAATTAAGTTTTATAGCACTAGAAATGAGTGTTACCACTTTATTCTTTTTGTTTAATAATGAAAGCGTATTTTAAGCTTTGCTTTGCTCTTGACGATATGAAGCTTCTGAAAGGTTCAAGGAAAAACAAAAATGTTTTTTCCAAGGTACTGCCTCTTGCGAGGAAGTGACAAGTCCTCAAAGAGTGCCAACTGCCAACAACACTCCCAGGAATGGTTGAGAGTTGTAAGCCACTAGGCCCTGGTTCCCCACGAGCTGTTGTTCCACCAAATTTATTTTTATTTATCTGAAATTTTAGTTTTCCTATTTAATTGAAAGTTAATACTTTTAAAGTTATAAATTTTTGAACTATTAAATTTATTTTATTGTTAAAAAAAACTTTTTGAAATAGTGATTTGTGTACTTTAAACTTTTTTTTTCAATCTCCGAGAGGCTATCAACATAAGTAAGGTCTTAATTTTATTTGATTATACATTCGTTATCCCATTTAGAAAAAAATCCCTTTAAAATTTGTTTAATATATGAAAGTGGGAACACTTTTATTTCAAAAATGATTTGCATAATACCCAAAGTCCTTGGAAGTTGGTTGCTAGTTTTGTTATATGCACTTTCAACTCGACCGTGCCTCAATACCTCTAGACAAAGAAAATAATTCTTCGACTTTAGAATAGTATAGGATCAGCTGCACTTCGCTGTACTACGGTCGGAGAATCCTGACCACATCTTTCAATGGTTTAGAGATATAAATAGATGAATGCAAACCTTGAATCTCAATTGATGGAGGAGTATATAAAACAAGGTACCTACATATATTGAAGTATTTTGCTATTGTGCTTTGCAAATGTGCTTAGCCATTCATTATGGTTTCTTTAAATGCAAAATGAGATTCTGATCAAGAGGCAATTTAAGCCAGCTCCTATGTACATACATACAAATAAATAGATATGTACATGTAGGTAAATATGTTCATTCTAGTGAGCGCTTTGCGGTCAACAATTCGCTTCTATCCGATTAGGTATTAGACTGGAAAATGTGTTGGTTGACCCTGAGTGGATATGGCCGACCGAAGTCTAATTGGGGACCTGTTAACGAACTTCCTTTATGTACCGCACCGTAACCCATTCCTCTCTCTGACCGTATGGTGGCAGCGGCGTATGGTGGCAGCGGCTGGTGGTGGCGCTGTATGCTGCCATATTGCATTTCGCCCCAAAAACCACCAATCATCGGAGTATGTACGGTTTTGCCTATCGGCCCGAATATATATGGTTCCTTTGAATAGCTCCGCGGGTAGATAGCAACTGTTCTCTGGGTTGATTTTTCCTTCCATATTGGGGTGAACGCCAGTCGACGGTCCTGGCCATAACGGCTCCATCAATCTAATTAGAAATCCCGTAGAAATTTAAATTGTTTCCTAGTTTCCCATCAGGCTTGCATCGGTATATGTGTACATAATGTATACGAGGAATGGCGAAAACGCCACTGCATGTGAAAATGTTTCGATAGCTTTGGGTTCTATATATCTCCCCCTTTCTGTGGATGGGTATGATGGGAGCAAAAACCACAAATGAGATTGCCAGGCATGCACACTGCACAGTACAGGTAGGTTCACACTCGTTCCCAATAAATGCCAGAGTAATGCATGCAAGCTCATTTGCATTTAGTTGTTGAACTTGTATACCTAGCTTGGGCAGGAGATGGATTAGTAGAGGGATAGATGAGGGGAGAGGGGACAGGGGACAGGGGAGGTTTGGAGAATTTCCTATCCACACAAGGATTCTATGTTTAGTTTGGTTCATTGCATTTAAGGATACAAACTCGTATAAGCCATTTACAAGGATCTGTTGATGTTATATGCGAGCAATTTATTTCAAAGAGCCCAAAAACGATTGCCGTAGGTAAGA
The DNA here is from genome assembly GCA_946251815.1 of Dasysyrphus albostriatus. NCBI lineage: Eukaryota > Metazoa > Arthropoda > Insecta > Diptera > Syrphidae > Dasysyrphus > Dasysyrphus albostriatus. Next base: position 138,221,703 of record OX276337.1, on the reverse strand, counting down.
TAAATGCTTAAATTATGCCTAATTTGATGCGGTGTTGCTTTTTGCAAAAACAAAAAACCAAAAAAGTTAAAGTAGAATTCACATAAATCCTTGTATCATAATCCGTATCCTTAATTATCATCACACACACTTGCCCTCCATCACATGGTCTGTATATGTATAGGTATCTCCTAACAATCTCATCGATTTATCTTTCCCCCAAGCCCTAACTGAGAGAACCAACATACAGACTATATAATAAATCATCGATTGACACAATAGACCGGAAATCCCAGGGTCAGTAGCCCACAAATCTAGAACAATCCAATTTTCTGCCCATCAATCTTTCGGTGCTATCAAAATATCGCATAGCACCATCATCTCTAACCATCTCCAACCATCGCCAATCCACCCACCATCAGCCACCAATATGTTCCCTTGAGACTGTATGTTGGTCATACGATACGACCTCCCCTAAATAGAAAACAAAAATAAATACAAACAAAATTCGTGTGCCCAGGTGACAGTTAAAAACAAATTCATTTCTCAAACAGAGAGACATCCTTGGATCCTTTTGTGGTCATTGGAGGGCAGCGGCCGGTTGTCCTGGCCATCGGTATTGATGTCATTGTCAAACAAATTTAAGTATTATCATATACATTTCCCAGTTGGAAACATTTTTACTATGCAACTTAAAGTTGCCATCAAGCTTAGTATATTTGTAGATATATATTGGAGTTGTATAGATGGTAAAAAAGTTTGATTTAAAAAGTTTAAGGACATCGACTTTTTAGATGTTGACTGTTTTTACCGGTTATTTATGTAATCCCTAAAATATTATTTGTTTTTGGATTTTTTACGATGAAAAAAAAAAAACAGAAGAAGAAAAATTATATAAACATGAAAATGTTAACGGATGTCTTGGAATAGATTCAAAATTCACTTGACGAATGAGTGTAAAAAATAATGTAATCTATTGCGAGTGCAATCTTTGAGAAAAATTAATTGAATTTAAAGCAAAGACTACATTAATCAACTTCACGTTGACACTTCGTTTTTAAATTTTACAAAAACCATTTAGTATTCATTTCTCTCCCATTCATTTAACAGTGATCAGCTGAATGAACTCTCTTGCAAATTCTTGAATTATTTGCATTCAGAAAAGCATTAAGAAGCGTTCTCTTTTTCAAAACTTACTTTTTTCTGCTAACAAAGTTCGAGCACTTTGTTATATTTGTTTTTATTTGTTTACCAAATTGAGCATATACCTTATTTGAAAATCATCTTTACTTACACCTCTTAAATTCAATTAATTCAATCGAACACAAAAAATGCAAAAGGAATGAATTCGCAGATGATTTCATTCAATTGATTGCTGTTAAATAAATGAGATTTTTTAATGACAAGTGAATGATGATTGCTGAATTTAAAGTAGAAGTATCAAAGCAAAGTCTATGAATGCAATCTTTTATTTTAGGTTATTGACGATTGCATTCACAAGAGAATATATACTTTAACAACTCTTAAATCGAGAATGGTACAAGTATTATGGAATTATAGTAAAGTTAAAATGCATGTCTTTGACATATACAAATCATCATAAACGTCATAAAAACCCAGATCATCACTCAAGAAAATTGAATCAATTTTTCATATTTACGTACTACATTAAGAACATAAACTTTAGTTAATAGTACACAAGGTATACCCGGATTGGCGATTGAAGTTCTAGATTTTACTAAAGAACGTTTAAAAAAAGTAGGAATATTCGAAACCAAATCCCTTTACAAGCCTTTTTCTACAACTTCAATCTCTTTGGTAAGAGCTTATTTTCAAATTAACTTATGAAATATGAATCCTTCGGCTAAGTTTTTCCATTAGAAAGTTTAATTTTTTCCCCGATTCAAGTAGGAAGGTGTATCCAAAGTGCTTCATACTCTTAAAATTATCTAAACCTTTTTCACTTTGTAACAAAAAATTATGAATTGTCTGCACAAAAGCTTCATTTTTAATGAAAAAAAAACCAAGCAGAGAAACGTAAAGTAAGACCTCAATTACCATCCCCTTCCACATCCAATTTCCATCAAATTAATTCAATTAAATACTAAGTCCACTATAATCACAACCCTTTTATGCCCTCAACAAAAAAAAAAAAAAATATCAGAGATAACAAAGTGGATTAAAAATACAGACAAAAGGCTACACTGCCATTGCCTTAACCGTTCCTCTTACTCCATATTCTGCATGACCGTTTCATCATCACCCTAACCACTACCAACTCATACCTTCCGAGGCAGTCATTCCAATTTATCCAAATGAACGGTTGGCACACTAAAAAAACCAAAAAAAAAAAAAAAATATTGCAGTCAAAGTTCTTTAAACTTTTCCACTGATTTTACAATTATATTAAGTACAAAGGGCGGATAAAGGCTCTTTTCATATCCCACTGTAACATTTTCGATTAAAGTGACGGTAACAGTCCCCGCATTTAGATGTGGAGAGTGCGAGGAAGCCAGCACCAACGCCAGAGCCAACAGATTATCACAAGTACAACCCTTGGGCGGATTTTCTTCTTTTTGAATAATTTGCCTTACACCCTCAAACCCTCATGCCAAAACCAACCTTTACTCTCCACACGACCACAAACTGTGAAAATTAAAAAAGTTTTTTTTTCTCTATATCAAATCCTTTTTACCGCCTTCTCTTGGAAATCTCAGTTAACCTAATCTCAAAGCTAGTAGGGGGCTACTCCGCTATCTCTATGTTCTGGCTTTTATCCTGCATCTGCACTCACACTCTGTGTGCGGTTCAACAAAAAAGAAGAAGGCTTGAGGAGCAACAGACACTGACACATAAGACTTCCTAACGTCCTTGTGACTTGGAAACGTTTTCGAGCTCGCGATGTGCTGCTTCACTCTCCTACCGGAAGTAATTCGTGGTTTTTAGCTGCCCACTTTTTCGTTACAAGACTGCGCGAAAAATTAGTAAGCAAATTAAAAGTTTTACTCTCTTGCTACGCGGTGGTGGTGTTGTAAGTTGATGATTGTCTGGATTTGGTGGTTAGTCAAACACACCGGCAGATTTCCTATACAGTCTCGTCATCATCGGCCTTGCGTCACTTCCATTATGTTATAGGTATTTTGAGGAAGGGGACGAAAGGCTAGAAGATATCAAAAACATTGCTGAAAGTTTTCACATAAGCTATAGAACTTAGTTCGAGGAACCACATTTTCCTTTTAGCTAAAGGTTTTGCTACAACAACCGCAGCTGTTGAAATCTTGAATGACTGGAATAAAGGCGATATAAAATCATCAGGCTTAAGGAAGCAGTTAAAAGTTGTGCACCCGTCAAATAGATCAATAACCAAAAACTTTAAAGGTTTTAATATTAAAGTAGACACTTCTCAGTGAAATCACAGAATACAAAAAGTCTTTATGTTGTGATCTTCTTTTTAAAGTGGTTCCTTGCATCGTACCTTCGTCCGTACGTACTTTCGTACGTTACTTCGATTTTTTTAGTTTACAATATCTCAAGAACGAATAAAGATATTGACTTCAGATGAAGTTTATTTTATAGATAGTAATGTCAGGACGTTCAGAAAGGATTTTAAAAACATTCAATGTGATTAAGAAAAAGTTAAATTTCATCAATCTCGAATATCTCGAGAACGAATAACGCTATTGACTTAGGGTTAATTTTATTTTGCGCATATTGACGTAATAAAAAATTGGTGAGAATATGAAAACATATTGACTTTCAGTTAAAAAAAAAAGTTCAGCTGAAAAAGGTTAATCACAATTTTTCGGCTCCAATATCTTAAGAACAAACAATGTTATTGGCTTTGAGGTAATTTTTTTCTATACCCTAGAATAAATAATTGATAAAATTAGTCAAAATATTCACTTAAAATTTTTTTTAAAGCGAAATAAACTATAAAAATTGTCGATTATTTTTATTTCAAATATCCCGAGAAAAATCAATGATAATGGCTGTACTCATCGTGTAGATTACTATTGTAGTCAACGCTTTTGATTTATTTTTACCTTTAATATAGCCGACGCTTTTAATATTTTTGTATTAAGATGACAAATTTTATGTTGGAAGAAATCCCAAAAAAATTTTAACAACCTGATTTTATTCTCACCTTAAAATGGATTGGAATTAATGTAATTTACGGAATTTGCGTAATTTTTTTAGGCGCGACGATTGGAAGGTAAAACAATGTTTTGGTCTCTGTCTTTGATCTTTGTCATTTGATGGCATATTGAACATTGAAAACGTTTTCGTGAACATTTAATATTGGCGAATTTTAAGTAATAAAATAAGATCGGGCCTTCAGCTTCCGAGGGCACCATTGGGAAGTTATCAATGTGGCCTCTTTTTATTTAATGAGGTGTCAAATAAAAGATTATCACAATATCACAACATCTACGGCCTTATAATCCTGCAAAATACATATCTGCAGACTTTTTGGTACATTTACGTGAAAATAGATAGATATCTTCAAAATTTAGAAAATTAATTATCATTGAATTGTAACGTGGTATTTGTTTTTAGAAATATGGAATGAACTTTCAACCTCAATTTATTTAAAAAATATAAAAATTAATTTCTAAAAAAATGCAAACATGCTATCATTATAAAAACCATCACGACTGAAAACTATAATGTTTGAAAACTATCGTGATAAAAATACATAATATGGGTATTTATTCATAAGTTTTGAACTTTATAATTCTTTCACAATTTGTATTGAATATTTAACAGATTTACGCAATTTATAACTTTATAACGCTTACTATGACTTAACACAAGAATACCATAAATGTAAATCCATAGAAAACTATACTATGAAAGAAAACTATCACGTTGATTAACTATCATAAGCTAAAATATTCATTTTAAATTATAATGATAGAACTACATACAGTTAATGATATCATCATAGAAAGCTATTATTATAAGAAACTAATGTGATAGAATTCTATCATGCAAGGAAAATATCTTGATAGAAATTTATCACAATCACTATTGACTATCATAATAGAAAACTTTCATCTTTTTTCATTATAGTTGTCTCTCATCATTATACTTTTTTATTATGATGCTTTGCTCATGATTGTATTCTATGATAATTGTTTTCTATCATGATATTTTTCTATCACGATAATTTTCAATCAAAAAAATTTCTATTACGAGAGCTCTCTTTTATGATATTTTTCTACCGTTATAGTTTTTGATCACGATAAATTTCTATCGTGATAGTTTTCTATCTTGATAGTTTTCTATAATTTTAGTTTTCTATCATGACAGTTTTCTTCATGAAAGTTTGCCTTCAAGACACTCTTCTATCATGGCACAATAGTTTTCTATCGTCACACTTTTCAGTCAAGACACTTTTCTGTCATAACACTTTTCTGTGATGACGCTTTTCTGTCATGATACTTTTCTATCATGACACTTCTCTATCATAACATTATTCAGTCGTGAGTTTTTTCTGTCATGACTTTTTCAAAAGTCAATATAATTAAGAAAAATACAATCTAAGAGCAAAAGGGATAGTAATATCCAAGTGTTTTTTTTTAAATTAAACCCAAACTTACTGTCTACGTTCCGATGTTTTTTCTCAGTTATCCATATAGCTTTTTTTTGTTGCTATCCCTTGATTGAAAATAGCTGATGAATGAACCGGTTCGATATATATTTCACAAAATGATTTTCATTTCCCAATGTACAACCACAAGGAAATAATAAGGAGATGTGGAAAAGTCTGACATTCGTCAATAAATTTATTTTTATTGCTACCGACAGTACGAAAATAACACATGACACGAAAATACAACTAAATAAATAAATACAACGAAATAAAAATAAATATTCTTCAAAAAATATTTCAAAATTTAGTCAAATAAATTTCAAAAAAATCAATTTATTTTTTCCACCCAAAGTGAATAGTAAAAATTACAAAACTGAGTATCAAACATTCACGTGAAAATACAATGATATTTTAATTACGATAATTCACGTGTATTTTGAAGCGATTTAAAATTTTCATTTCGCAATAGGTGAGTACTAGGCTTTAGAGTGAAAAGAGGGAGACCAAGGGGGAGATATACAATGTTTTTAAGAAAACCGTTCCAACGATTTAAATTTTTTTGCATATAAATACCTGAATATATTATTTATATTTTATTTTAAATAATTAAATGGTACACTTGTTTTCGAGCTCTGAGTCATTCAATGGGTTCAAGAATGATTAAAATGATGTATTTTTATATTTTTCTTTAATTACTTGCATATTTTAAAAGTTCTTAAGTTCCAAGCAACTTGAACATAGTGCTCAGTCGTGCATTTTATTTGTTTTGTTTTTTTTTGTTCATTGTTAACTTAACATTTGAAAAAAATAACAACAGAAAAAAAGAAAACAATGAAATGAAATACGACTTAATTGTTAATTTTATATTGACCTTAAAAAAGTTCAAAGTTGATTAAAAATTTCAAATTGTAGTTGTTAACAAACAAAAAATCATTTTCATTTACTCTTTATTTTTTTTTAACACAAACTCAAATAAAAAGAAACAAAAAATTAAATTCAAACAAAATATAAAAAAAAAACATGTCAATTTATCAAACAACGATAAAATCTTTGACAATATTTTTTGTTGTTCTAGATAACGAACCTGAAATTAAATACAAACAAGTAAAAATAAGATTAAAAAAAAAAAACAAAGTCCTAAATTCAATTTCAAATCGATATTATCCCAATTAAGTATTTGGATGGATTTAAAAGAAAAAAATGTATGTTTTACAAATAAACATTTATACAATCATGTTATTCAATACATATGTTTGACAGGATAAAAAACAAATAAATAAATTCATGTATGTACTGTACATACAGTACATACCTAATAAATTATCCTCTCTCTCTAAATTTCTGTTTGTTTAATTTTACACGTTCCATCTGATAAGTTAGTATTTGTTGTATTTGTAAAGATTTTTTGCTATTGTTTAAAACGATTTATCCAAATTAAAATAATTTGGCTGCCAATTTTCTATTTTCAACTTTATTATATAAAAAATATTTTTATCTATGTATGTATGAAATATATAAAGATTAAATTTAGGTAATAATCAGTTTAACTATTGCAAATTGCAATAACATTACTAAAAACGAATGTTGTTCATATCCAATGCACATTGCAGGATTACCTCACTCAAATATAAATTAATTTAAAAACAAAATACGTAAAATCTCCCCTCCCTACTGGTTTCATTTTAATCTAGCTTTAACATATTAATTTAAAACATTAAAAAAATTCTGCTTCCATTGAATCACACAGATAAATTTAACATAAAAGGATGCAAAAAATAATTAATTTTTTTTTAAAGTCATAGCTCTTGACTAACTACCAATTAAAATTGTTTCCTGCAGCTTACTATTTCTCAATAACCAAGCTTCCATGTCCTATACCCTTCCACCTTTGTTTGTATAATATCTGAGCTCCTGCAACAGGTATTGATTTGCATCCATACATAACAGCAAAAAGAGGTTAGAGGGTCAATTGGGTGTATAGTTAATAATTATTGTCCTCGAGGTTAAACAGACTCAAAAGGATACAAATTGATACAAAATGGCTTCTTTTTAAATTGATATTTCAGTTTTTGTTCTCTTTCTGCAACAACAAGCCTTAAACGTTTCTTTTGTTTTGTATTTTAATCAAAACACGACGATTCAAGCAAACATAATCATAAAAGACAGAGAAGATGCCTGCCTGTTGTTTGATGATGAAAATGTTCTTAAAAACTTAACAAACAAAACTTTTGAGTCAGCTTTGATGGGTCTTTGTATGTTTTTTTTGCATATTCAAATGCGAAACAACAAAGTGCCAAACAAACAAATCGTGAAACGAATAAACTGCGAAATTGAATTCATGTGAAAAGTGTATTTTTCAATCGTCCCTTTACTGACCATGCCAAGTTTAAGAACTACCGTCATGGTGGCAATTAGAGGTTTGAATTTTGATGTTTTGACGTCAATAACGCACAACTCTACATTTCAATGACCTGTCTGTCATGTAAGTTTACGTCACAAACAAGAACAACAACAATAACAACAACAAAAAAAAAAGATAGCCAGTGATGGCTTCTTTTAGAAAATAGTCCCTTAAACCAATAAACGCCTCAAGCCAGGCTATCTGAACTTAATTAAACGCTTGTTGACAGCGTAACAAAAATTTGAGTATAAGCTCAGAAGTCCTTGGTGTATAGTCAAAAATATCCTGCAGACACAAACTCCCACAGACATACGCATACATACTGGACTGGAGTGAGTGAGTGACATAGAAAAGCGGACAAACAATATTGTTGATATATTCTACATTCTATGGAGCTCTTCTTTTTGAGTCAGGGATTTTGATAAACGCTTTTCCATTGAGTCAACAGATTGAGGGTTTAATTTTGTTTCAGGACAATACCTAGCCTTCTGCTGAATCTTGTGATGTTATTGTTGTTACCTCACTCCTACCTACTTCGTGACACTGATGGCTGCCTAACCTTTCTTTATACATATATGACAGAGGGAGTAACATATACATTCGTAGAATATGTGGAGTTCTGCTAACACTATACCATTCATCGCCAGGACATCTCTGTTTTGATTTCCTGGATTTTTTGGTATTTTATAGTAGATTATGGCTTATTTTCATTTTGTACTTTTTTTAATAATTCAAGAGTTTTAAGTTGAATGTGATCCTTTGTTTGGATTTAAACATATTTATATATGTATCTTCATATACTATGTATGTATGGATGTATGCAGTATCCATAAGACCTATTGAATTTCATGTCCATACTAAATATAATAATGGACCAACTTATTTGTCTAAATTCTACATACAAACATATAAACAAATCGATTGCGTTGTGTAGGTATTGTCTGTGTATACAAGTCTATAAATACATTGAGACAAAGGACAATGGATGTCAGAAACTTTTGACAAAATTTTCTTAATTTATAATGTCAAGTGCTAGCTGTCATTTTCAAGTGTATGGCATAATGTGTATTAGATCTAACCTGAAAATGAAAGATAGAGTGTTTTCTGTACTCAAGAATCTACGCTTTCAAATACCTTATGTAAATATCATTTGAGTGACAATGTCAAGTGGAAAACTAACACGTCTACGTATAAAATTTTCTAGGAGTTGACATTAGTTAAAACAAATATCTAATTGCATAAGTAGTTTGTATAATCAAAACTTTTACGCAAAAGCTCCTTAAAAATCTCAATAAAATTAAATATTAAAATTTAAAAAAAAATAAGATTGGGCTTATGAATTTTTTTGAAAATAGGCTTATAAGTATATTAAAAATTTGTTATCCCCATTTTGAGTATTTGCTAACTAAAAATTGGCATATCAAATTACAAATTACTAAAATTTCATTTTTAAAAAATAATTTTTTTTAGAAAACCGCTTCAACGATTTCAAAATTTTTACAAAGCACATATTCATATTTTATTGAATAATCAAATTTCATAGTGGTTTTTAAATTTTGAGCTATTTTATGAGTTGTTTTTGTAGAATTAAGAGAACGATTTAAATAAAAATTACGGTACAAGTAGTACAGTTTTGTTTAACAATTTTACAAAATCTTATAATTTTCTCACAAAAGGATCTAAAAATTTTGTAGAAAAAAATTATTTCAAACACATTTTTGTTTTAATTTCGTTGTTATTGAAAACGATTTGAATGATTAAAATTTGATTTCTATACAGAAGCCCTTAAAAAGTTTAAAATATTATTTGTACAAAAATTTACATTTTTTCTTGCAAACTCTTTACTTGGATACGACCAAGACTTTGGAATATTTTGAAAAAAATGATTCTATGGAAAAAAAATGAGAAAACCTTTGGAAAAATCTTATTTTTCTCGAAAATGACTCTTATGATTTCGATAATATTTGCTTAGCTATCTATAACGGTGTACTTTAAAATTTAAAAAATGTAACCTAAGCCACTATTAACAAAGCGTTTCCTAGGCATTTTTATTATTATTTTTTTTTTATTATTTACTGATAAGATTTTTGTTAATTAAACATTTTTTTTTTTTATAAAAACACGAGAACCAATACCGAAAAATAGTTCATAAATATACTTTTTATGGAAAATGCGATATTTCAATTTTTTTTTAGAAAGTAGGCATAATTATTTTCATCTGCATTTTAGTAAAAAATTAAAATTTGGGTACCAACATTTTTCCTTAAAAGTGTTGTGAAAATTTTGTTTGAAACAGCTCCAATTTATTTTCAAAAATAAAAATAAATAATAACAACTTTCTTGTAAATAAAACGTATTCAGTACAACGAATTTTCAATACAACGAATGGGCCTTGGGCATATAATAGCCGTTTTCCTTTGGCAGTGGCAAAGTACTCATAAGTAGATAAAAACCCTAATCTAATACTATCAACTACACAGTAGAATCATTTTACATGAAAAAGCCGTTTGATGTGTTCCATTGAAAAAAGGTAGCAAAGTACTTGCAAGTATTTTTATGGAACCTGGGACGTAAAAGTGTCCCGTTACTGTACATTTGTGTTCTAATTTCACATAAACAAATAAATGAAATAGTTTTTTGATAAACCTACATAATGTAGGTATGAACTTAACCTGCATATAAGTGCAAATATTCCCATAACAATTCGTACAAGGAGATCTACTACAATAGCAAAACACATCTATTAAAACCGAATTTGCATGTCCACTGAACGCATTCATTCATTCATTGACGGTGTTCATACCAGCTCAACGTGAGGTGACTCATTAAGACGTCTCTTATTTTTATCTCCCTCTTATATCTTAAAAAGAAGTAGATGTCCAAGTAAGGCAGAAGTTTTTTGATTTTTCTGTTAAATTTCTGCCTCACCTCATAATTTATTTCTTTACAAAAAAATATGAATGAGATAAGATAGAAAGATGTCAAAGTGAGTCACCTCACGTGAAGCTGGTATGAACACCTTCATTGATTCACTGAAAGTCAATTTTGAAACGGAAAACTGCTTTTGTACAAACTCGGGGTTAACTTATTTTCAGGATTTAACACAGAGTTTACTCTGTCATGAAAAACTAGCCCTTGCTTCTTAACTGAATTGTAAAAACCTAAATTTAAATTGTGAAGTTTAATTGTTTTTAGTTTTTATGTTGTCAAAACATTACTTTTTATTTTTCCTTTCGTTTGTTTTTCTGTTATTATTTTTTACTTGCAATATACATTGGTACTATAGGGCAAGTTTCGGATTCATGGACAAAAATTTCGAGATAACGAGCAAACATGACATTACACCAAAAAAGTGGGTGGCAAAATTTTGTCTGTCTATCATTCAGTACCTTGAACTACAGCCTAGGCCACTGAAGCGATTTTCTTCAAATTTTGAAATTAATGGTTTTTTGTATTTTCTCCAGAGGGGATATAGAAAATTTGCTTAAGATCGAAAAAAAAGGTACTTGCCATACAACCGGAAAAGATTATTTATCTCAAAAACAGCTTTAATGGTTTTGATAAGAAAAAATCAGAGCATTACTGTGGGTATAGTGTACTTTTTGGTACTGGTTTTTCATTTTCGACAACATTTGTATGCAAAAGTTCCTCACAAATGAAAAAGGTTTATTTTTAATACAATTTTATAGAAACTATGCCTTGACCTGGTCCAAAAAAATGTCAGCTTAATGATTTGGAATTTTAATCTTGTTGGATATGGTTAACAGTGGATTTTTGTATATGAATTCATGTAAGTTGAACTGCACTCTATACAAATTGCGTATGACAAGGCCCTCACTACGTCATTGATGAATCCAAGTGAGTAAGCCAGGCGAAACGCCGATTTGTAGGAGGCCATAAAATGCTATTTAGAATCGTTAAAAGAAAAATTTAAATGCTTTTTTAAAATTTGATAATTTTTCTCTATAATTGCTTTCATGATTTAAAGATTCTTCATTTCAAGCAACTTGGACATAAGAGCAAGTACGTGTGATCCAGTCGTGCATTCTATTTTATTTTAGGCATCAATAAAAATACAAATTATTGAAAATCTAATTTTTCAATTTTGAAATACGGTCGCCGTAGTTATACTGAACCACCACTGTATTTCAAAAACGACATCGATGATATTTTGAGTTTTAAGTATTTTTTTTAAAGCTTATTTTCTTAAAACTTTTACTTCTATAAAAATAAAAAGTACATACAGAAGTTTAACATTACACATCCCAAATTTTATATTTTAAAAAAGTTAAGTAAACAATATTAAAATTTTTTTTTTGTATATGCCTATTAATAAATACTCAGATAGCTGTTTTTGTTTATTTAAAAAACAATTTTGGAAATATAAAGTTTTCAATACAAAATTTGGAAAACATATAAAAATTATATTTTTAGAATCTTTCATATAAGAAAAATTATTAAAATTGTTCAACACGCTTTCAAGAAAATCGAAAAAAAATATTTATTTTTTTGATAAATGCATTTTCATTAAAAGGATGTACCTAATTTACTGAATTTTTTGTAAAGAAAAGTTGTAAAACGTAAGGGATTTATTACGATTTCAAAAAAAATTGTATGATGGATACAAAGAAATTAGTGCTTACCTATATATGTATTGTAATATGTAGGTATTTCGTAAAAAGTAAAAATGTAGCAAATAAAATTCAATTAGGTGACAAAAGATTTTTGAAGTTGCAAGGCTCAGCCGCACATGAGATATGCCAACGTATAAGCAAGATTCCCAACAAAGAAAAAATTAAATGAATTCCCTTCTGGTATAAAAATATTGACAGAATTTTCTCTAATTAAATTTAATGTTTTCTAATTTTACCTTAATTTAATTTTTTTTTTCCAATTTCAACGTTGATTGATATTTATTTTTCAAAAAAAAAAAAAAAATGTAATTCTTATTATGTGTAAACCTATTTTTTGTGTTTGGGAGTAAAACTAGAGAAACCTATTCAAAAATTCTATAGAATATGCATCTTCAACAATTATCCTTTAGTTTTATAAACAGAAAATCAATAGATCGTCCATTGCATTTGAATAATATTCAATTTAAAACTTCCCTGTCCATTAGAGAACTTCATCTCTATAGCTACTTGCCTCATACCATCTCATGTCACGTATTTCGATCCAATTTTCAAATCTCTTTACTTCTCTCACACCCGAGACAGAAGAATTTTTGGATAAATGTCCTTCGGTTCCTGTAAAACATAAAAGACCTCCCCCTTCTTTTCGACCACTTGAAACTAGCCTTTGCATTTCACCTCATCTCCTTGGGATCCATAGAGGTTATTCCCTCTTATAGACCAGGTGTTAAACGGAAAATGGTGATGACAGATGATTTCCGTTTCTGGTGCTCCAACTCAACACGTTCATTTCCTCTCACAGCTTATTCACACCCTGAACGAGAAAGCGAGCAAAATGTTTCATCTTGGAAATTACACTTTGCTTTTGGGGAGGTTGAAACAAAAGGATTTAATTCGCTTTGCCATTAGCACGCTTTAAATGAGCAGGGGTTGAGCTTTCTCTATTTAAAACGTAATTTCATATCCAACACAAAATATCCGTTATAGTTGGATAAAATATATATGTTTAAATGTTTTCAAATGTGTGTGTGAGTGTGTTTGAAGGGTGAGTAAATACAACTTTATTCGTACCTCCCCCAAATACAGGGAGCAATTTTAGAAAAGTCATAAATTTTCACACCTGCACTATAAACACAGGTTAACTTTAGCTTTTGATGAGGGATGCCGGATGGAGCTTGGGGGTCTATTTACAAGGTCCGCACTCATCCCCTGGTCATATACATTTATACAAAAATAGTTTTACTCACTTTTTTGAAATGCATTCACAGAAAAGTTACGAAATCAAACTGCACTAGAACCCCGCATGAATGCACACTTAGAGTTTACACCTTCGAATTGCATTCGATCGGAATAAAAACTACATACCCTTCTCCGGATCCTTCTTATCCCCTGAAGGTATTACAACAAGAAAAAAAAATGATGGAATTGCGCTGTTTGCAAACGAAGGGCACTCATGACTCTCAAGACCATTTGAACACCAAAAAATTGTAGAGAAACTTTCGTACGTATATTAAACTCACCTTCTTTTTTTTTGTTGATCCTGTGTGTCTTTCCTTTTTCGACTTAAACCGTTATTGGCAAGCATTTCAATTACATTCAATAGTTAGATGGTTGAGCGATTTATAACCCTGAGACTGAGATGAACACAAGAGAAGGAATAACGGTGGGTTGGGTGTGTGATGGGGGGAATATCTGCACAAACAGGTGTGTAAAGTGTCGAAACTTTTTCGTTGATTTCCAAAGGATGTAAGAAGTAGCGTAAAAAACTCCCAGCTGAAGGAGGTAAGGATGTCTTTTTTGTATTGTCAGTCCTGGATTAGAACAATAAGCCATGTGATGGTTCAGGGCTGTACCTACTTCATACTCTTAATGAAAGAAACGTTTGCTAGTTTTCGCTTAGAACCTTTTCAAATCTTTGAGCTCAAATAAAATTTTACTTTCATCTTCTTACTAAGCATCATCAAAGGCCATAACCAAAGATTTAAGGCATTTAATCCTCCCCACAGACTGTTTTCAGAAGAATCTTAAACTGATCCAGCCCTGAACATCTTTCAGCTAAAAGATTTTTTTGTGTTTTTACCTGCAAACACTTTCATTCCAATTCCAGTGTGTGTGAAGATAGTTTGGATTTTTTTTTCTTCCTGGGCATTGGGATCTTCCTATATATGTAGGGAATAGACAATTCATCAGGGCAGAGGGCGTATTTGCGCCCCGGCCATTTGCATTGTAACAGAAAACTAGAAAAAGGACCTTTCTTGACGTGCTCTCACGTCGCCTTCATGAGGATTGAGGGGGCCCATGGCAAATGATGGTGATTAATGGAACTCTGACACTCAGGCGATTGTAGTTCAGACCTAATGATGGTTATGAATTGCTTGGCCCCTGCAAGTAGAAGGTGAAAAATGTCCAAATTGAAGCACAAAAAAAAAAGGAATTTCTCTGCGTTCGGTCGTCCGTCGTCGAGAGATATATGTAGAAGACATTTTCGACACTGATTACCGGTGTCTGTTTTCGGCATGGACATTTCGACATGTCGGATGGTGGACGGAATAATGTCGAGTTTGGTTGATTTTGGTTTTTTTTGTTGTGTCTTCCTTATAATATAGGAAAAGAGAATCTAGGTAAAGCTATGTGTTTGAAGATAAAGAGATGGAGGAATAAGACTTTAGAAAGTAGAAAGTTTTCGCCCAACTCATTGTGCTATGGATTTGTTGTTTTTTTTTCTTTTGTGTGTGCAATAGGATCAAGGTGATAGGGAATTGTGGCAGATGACACTGCAGTTTTCACAACATCAAGAGTTAATGGAATCGTATCTGAGATCTGAGCTTTTTAGGAAATTAGGAATGTGACAGGAAAATAAATATTTGCCGCAAGGAAATTGTGTATGCACTGTGATTTAGATGAATGAAAATAAGAATGCGTAAGGAAAATAATGAAGACAGGTATCCTTATTTTATAAGCATTGTTCTGAAGAATTGCGGTGAGAGGTTATAAGCTATACATATATGCCTTGGTACTTTATTGAATACAAAAAAGATGTCAGAAGAATTTTTAAAAAATTCCCGAGTTAAAGGTATATTGTAATAAAAATTAGTTAAAACAGGCTTAATTCGAATAACTATTAAACCAATGCATTTGAATTTTTAATATCAAACAATCATTGTTTCATGATAACTAAGTGAAAATTGTGTTAGATAAATCTTCAAAGTTACCAGTGCTGCCAAAGTCTATTATGCAACAAAACCTGACTAAGGCTTTGTGTGCGAAAAGCCCTAGATCAGAAGTACCAAGAACTTCAGTACTACAGTACTTGAGCACCCAACTAACGAAATTGCTTCGCATTTCAGATACTAACACTATTATTTTTACTTTAGTGCTCCTGTTACCCCTCTGATGTGAAGTAAATACGTTATAGGAGTATTACTGACTTTTTAAGTATTTTCTAGTTCAAATTATATCAGCATTATAAAAGTTATGTACCAATGTTTCTTGAATCTCTCAAGTTGCACCACGTGGCATAATAGTTAGTGCGTTGGACTGTCATGCCAAAGGTCTGGGTTTTATTCCCAGTCACTGCTACCTAAAAAAACAAGTGTATACTTATCATGGAAAATTACTTCTCATCTGCGCGTTCGGACTCGCAAGGAAATTGAAGGTTCCCTCCATTCCATTCCAGCAAAACGCAGAAATGGTTGAAAGTTATAAGTCACTAGGCCCTGGATCTCGAAGAACTGTTGAGTTACCAAATTTTTTTTGCTTTCATACCCAAAGAGGTTTCGCTTCATCCGTCATCTTTTTAAAGTGTTATACAGCCTCTATGTTGTGTTGTTTGTGTTACTTATCGTGTCTTTATTGCTTGTTAATATTATTGGGGCTTAGAGCTTTAATCGTCCATTTTATAATTAACACCTAGTTTGGCATTCGAGCACAAGTTTCGTACTATTTTCAGGTAATGTTTTAGGTTTTTATTTATTAATTTATCTATACTTATCTATTTATTTATTTAACTTCAGTTAGATTCCTAGATCTATCTTCATAATTTAGTTTAATAATTTTATCATTTATGTGAATCTTTTCTAAACTCATGTAACTTACTCCATTTATGTGCAATAGGAGTGAAAAAATGTTATCTTTTTTATTCTTAGGAGTATTATGCAATGCTTTTATGAGTGGGAAGAGTGAAAACAAAAAGCATGTAGTCGGCTTAGAGTGAAAAGCAGCTTACTTCTATCTTGCATTTTGTACAAAAAAATATAAAATAGTGTTCTTGTTACTTGAATAAAACCAAAATTATCTTAGGTATTTTTCTTCACTCAAAGTTGAAAAGATATGATTGAATTTTGTATATCTTAGTTCTTTTTAAACTTGTCTCTAATGGTCAAAAACAATATGGAGTTAGCCGATCTTCACTCTAAGTTGACAAAGTAATGGTCTATGGATGAATATAGGAGTAAAATTGTCAGTTGGGACATAACCTTTGTGCAAGGACTTGCGCAGTACTTAAAGTACTTTATAGCTAATTGAATTCTCAATGTTTTCCTCAACTTTGATTTTTATAAGAAATTTTCATAAGAAAAAAGCGTTTTTTTTTATCAGAAGACCAAAAATTGAAGTTAAACTGTTGTTACCAAAAAATTATCTCTTCAAAATCAATTAAAGAACTGACCAAGTACTTTAAAGTACAGGTAAGAACTTTAAAATATCGGTTAAGTACTTGAAAATACTGGTCAAATATTGTTCAAATAGCCAAGCATGCAATTTTTTGTACTTGCAAAAAAGTACTTGAGTCGATAAAAAAAATGGAACCAGTATTTGAAAAGCTGATATATATAAACCCAACCATTCCTTTCGAAAAGTTAAAATGACGCATCGAGACGATGGTTATGTTTGTAAGGACATGAACATAACGATAGTTTTTTTCAGCAAAAACTAGAAATACAGTCTCAACTTCTGAATTTGAAGAACTTTCACTGAGTGCGATTATCATCAGGCTCTGTTAGATTTGATCAACAAAGCAACCCTAGCTTTTATATTGAACGCTCACATCGGTTGCAGGATATCTATCAACTGTAGATGTAGTGTTTGACTTCTTACGAGAAGCGTTTCCTTCTTTAAGATTTGTTTTAACTCGTCTCGTAGAGACTCAGGTTATATTTTAAAGATCTAGGAAATTTAGTTTTAGGCATAAATGTTTTGTATACTGGTTAAAATGTTCATATTTTAAATTGCTACTTCCTGCTCCACTAGCCTGATTGTTTCCCCAACTCTTGGACTCTTAACCAAGTTTTGTCAAAATCATAATTAGTTAGGCTTAAGTGTGTAATGTGAACATTAAAATTATAATTTTTAAGTCGAAAATCGTTGCTCCCACCTGCACTTATAGAAGCTATATTGGATGACCTTTAACCACCACCTTCACTTTGGTTCTTAAATTTTGCATTAGATCATGCCAAATTATGCAAAACCTTGCCTATGGTATGTTTTCAGAATGAGACATTTTTGAGTCATGTATAATGCCTTCCTGTTTACTTCTATAGGATAAAGGTTGAACTCCCATCTCATACCTTAACCATTATCCCAAATGGGAAGGAAGATTTCCCTTTTACACTTACCTTCCTAAAACGCTAAACAAGTCTGCATCTGGCAGTGGTTAGAAGTGTGGTAAATGAAATTTAATATTTTCACTTGCCTGGAAACTTTTCATAATATTTTTTTTGTGTAGTTTTTTTTTTTTGTGTTCAAACTGCTCTCAACTGAACATTTCAACATCTTTCCACACTACTAACTGCCATAAGCATGTGGTAATCATATTTACAGTAACTAGAAAAAGCATGTGTCCCTTTTTATTATTTTCTATGTTGTGTGGTAGTGTGGTGTTGTTGGCCAACAAAACTTTGTGTCGGTCGAGAGAGGAAACTTTGTTGTGAGAGTCGTTTCTATTTCAACCTTTTTTTTTGTACATATATTTTTTTTTTTTACTTTATATTAGTTTCTGTTCACCAGTTCTCTCTCTGAATTTTAGCTATTTGACCAGAAATATGGTGGCGAAATGAAAAGTTATTTATGAGTTTTTAATCAGGACACAAGAAATTTGCAAACAGCATGCACCGTTCGTCTATATATCTATGCATAAATACCTAGGTATAAAGGATACGAGCATATCCTGTAACATATGCACCACTTGAAATAAAGTGAGAATTGGTCTACGTACGATGAATAGAACTCTAAAATCTAGTGGTTTTGTGGTTGAACTTTTTTGAATGGAAATTTAATTTATAGTTAGTAGTTTTTTTGCGTGCACGAATTTATACAAAAAACTTGTTTTTTTCCTTTTAAAATTGCAAGCAGAGAAGTATGTATCTTTTTACAAAAATAAAAAAAAAACTCTATCATAGTTTAAGTGAGGATTTTGAATTTATGTGAGAAATTTATTTTTAAAAACACTTAAATGAGATTTAAATGAACACTGTCATCTGGTAAAATCATAAACTACTCAATTTATCAACATTGAAAAATTGAAATAATTAAATAGTTAAGGCATAAATAATTTTTTTAAGGATTTCTAATGTTGGAAAATATTATACTTTTTCGAAATTCAAGCCAAGCTTGTCAAATATATGAGTTTTGTAAGCATAATAGCTATTTGATTTTGCTGCAATAAAGTCTCGCCATCACCTTGTCAATATAAAAGTTATTTTAAAGGTGATCTAGAGACCTTTGGCACCTCATAAATAGGAAATTTAAAAAAAGACAAATGCTTTCTTATTGGTTAGTAAGTGGTTAGAAAGGGTCAACTAGTCTTAAAAATTGGTTAGCCCTAGATAACTTGAAATCAAGGCTTAAAGTTTCTCAAGGTCACACAAGGTCTCTTGCAATTTTTTGGATCCTATTTATGGGAAATTTGGTAAAAAGAGTATCCCATCCGAAAAATCTCTCGTGATTAAAAGTCAACTATTTTCAGTAATTGGGAAACCACACATAATTTTTTATCAATTTTCAATGAATAACGAAAAATTCAAGGTCATAGCAATTTTTGGGACCTCATATATGAGAATAATTTTTGGGAAATTTGCAAAAATTCTTTACGTTCTGAAAGATCTCTAGATGTATATAAATGGTCAGCTAGTTTCAGTAGTAGATAACTTCCAAGGTCATAGCGAGTTTTAGCACCTCATATATGAGAAATTTGCAAAAGTTGTAGGTATCCCATCTGAAGGCTCTTGATCTGAAAAAAAGGATCAGCTATAGTTTTATTGGTCAGCAGTCATACATTTTTTTAAATTAATTTAAAAATTATTTTAAGGTCCTTGCAATTTTTGGCACCTTATTTATGGGAAATTTGGAAAAAATTAATACCACCTGAAAGGCCCTAAGATCTATATAGAAATTCAGCTAGTATTAGTAATTGGTCCGCTATAGATTTTTTTCTATGATTTAAAACTTTTTTTTCAAGGTCACCAATTACTGAAATTAGCTGACCTTTTATCAAGATATATTTTTCATAAATGAGCTGCCAAAAATCAGTTTGACCTTGAATTTTTTTTTTATATTCACTAAAAATTCAAAGGAAAATATGTATAGTTGACCAATTACTGAAAAAAGCTGACCTCTTATGACCGTGAAGTGGCCTTTCAAATGACATATGTACTTCTTTTTTTGAAATGACCCAAATTAATCGCCAAGGTTTGTGTGAGACCTTGAAACGAATTTTGAAAATTCATAGGAAATTCATAGGACTTTTTGTCACTTTTTTGTAAAAAAAATAGTGACTTACAACTCTCAACCATTTCTGTATGCGTGTTGTTGGCAGGAATGGAAGGGACCTACAATTTTTTGCCGGGGTCTGAACGGCTAGATGAGAAACACTCATTCATGACAAGTATTACTTGGAGGATTAATCAGTTCCTCGGAACAGACAATACCTCTGGAAAAACACCAGGAGCGGCTGGTAATCAAACCCAGACCTTCGGCATGTGAGTCCAATGAACAAACCATCATGCTGCGATTTACTATATTTTTTGTTAATATATCATAAATAAGCTGTCAAAAATCGCGCGTGACCTCGAGACACTTTAAGCCTTTATTAAAAGTTTTCTAGG
The DNA here is from genome assembly GCA_946251815.1 of Dasysyrphus albostriatus. Classification (NCBI taxonomy): domain Eukaryota; kingdom Metazoa; phylum Arthropoda; class Insecta; order Diptera; family Syrphidae; genus Dasysyrphus; species Dasysyrphus albostriatus. Next base: position 138,200,997 of record OX276337.1, on the reverse strand, counting down.
TCTTACCAATTTTTAGGCTGACCTTTTCTGACCAATTAGATGGCGTTTTCTTTTTTTTTCATATTTCTCATATATGAGGTGCCCAAGGTCCAGAGCCATAATTTAACAATAAAATCTTTGCTATTTATTATATTTTTTAACAACACTTGTGTCCTCTGGCTTCATTGGTTATTAAATATTTGTTAATTCGAATTTGAGATCTTACATTTTTGGCTTTATTGTTTTTAGTGTTAATTTAAAAATATATGCCCGGGGGCGACAAAAAGTTGGGCTCAGGGCGGCAAATTACCTTAATCCGTTAAATACAATAACCCCGATGTTAGAAAAGCATGGAATTAAAATCTTGGCCTTTTTGATTTTCCTTTAAGTTATCATGACCTTGACATTGGCAATTGTGAGGAATGTTAAACAGCAAACTTTTTCGCTAGCGTCCTTTTTAAATTGCAACAATCTTGGACTAAACTTACACAGTACTTAGATGAAATTTTGTCCATATATATGTAGGTAGGTACCATGAAACCATTTTTAAGATTCAACCCTTTTTTTCCATTAAATAACTCTTATTGAATGTCCTGAATAACCAAAGTCAATAATAAATCTTTGCTTCAGAATCAATAATTCATGGTGTGTCCTTCTTTAAATTTTCATTAAATACACCATCCCCGGGCAAAATAAATATATTAAAAAAAAAAAAGAATCCCCATTAAAACTTCGTCAACTGCTCCCAAGAGTGGCTGCAAATATAAATTAAGGAATTGATGAATTCCTTGCCACACATACCTACGTATATATTTGAATAGTCAATCCTTAACGACTTCTTTGCCATCAGGACAGAACCAAATGAATATTTTTCGTTATACCTTAGTATAGGTAGGTGGTACACTCTGTGTCAAAAAAAAAATAAAACAAAATGAATGAAGACACAAAAAATCAACAACCATCTTGTTCACATACAAGAGTGTGAGCAAATAATGAGAACAATAGTTCCCGAAGGATGCGTAATTAAAGTTAATTGCTAAAAGCACCAGTGCCAGCGTCGCATCCTCATCATCATCAACATGGCGCATATATGGCTTGGTCTTTGGTCTACACTCATGCATTCCCGACCAAAGTGCCAATGGAATTTTTATTACCCTGCTCTTTGTCATCATCATCACCACCATCATCGTCATCAGGACTACCAGCAACATCATCATCAGCCACAGCCAGCATCCAGAGGCTGATGGTATAGTTCTACCATTTCGAACGAGCAGAAGTGACTCGACTCGATGACTCAGATTCGCGTTTCGCCATCGTAATGAGTCCCGCGAGTCAAAAGACGAATAATAACACACACATATAACAGTACCCAATGAATGTTCAGCCGGATGTCTGGCCATTTAAATAAATTTTGAATATATTAAGCTCACATAAAAAGGATTCGCGCAAGAAAAAGTTCAACAATGAAGACCCCGTCCCGCCGTATTTCACACTCGTTGTGATTCTGAGTTAAAATTTTTTTACTGTTGGGCGTTCAATATAAAGATGAATAAAAGAAGTTGTAGATATGGTAGGTACCTCTCTACACCCGTTCCCATATTGAATTCGAAAAAATCCTGCAGGACACTCCATAAATAAAGCATAAACCTTTTCTTGCAAGCAAAGTGTGTGTATACACAGAAGCATATTGGGGACTGCAGAAAAAGTCCTGATTTTTCCAAAAGCCTCCCATAAAATCATATACCAATACAAAAATGCACATATTCTACATATAGTTCCAAGAAGAGAGCACCTTATAATAGTGCAGAAAATTTGTGCCAACAAGGTCCTTAATTTGTCGGACCGAATAAGCAGAAACATATATTTGCAATCACTTGTGAGAAAATCACATCAATTTACATCTATTTTACATCGGAAATAAAAGAATCCTTGCGCCAAAAAAAAAAAAAAAAATATAGAACAATAACATATACATTCGCAAAAAGGATGTCGTTTTTGGTCCTTGGAATCCATTATGCAGATCAACAAAAGCGAATGTCGAACTGAAAAGAAAAAAAAAAAATTATATATGAATTTCCATATGAAATGGCCATAAAATTTTACAATTACTGAACCATAAAAATAACTCATCCGACAATCATATGGATATAGAGGATATTCAGGGTGTTGGACAAAAACGTACATATAGTGCTTTTTATATTACAAAAAAAAATAATAATAAAGAGAAAACAAAAAAGTTTGAGTACAAGGAGTAATGTGTAACTGCTTGTGAATTATCTGAATATGTTTTTTTTTTATTATTATTTCGAATGTTAAGTACTTATTTTTTTTTATAAAGATATTTCTATAGCTTAAGGACTTCCTGATGGTCTTCGAGATCAAAAGGAATATTATTTTCAAACGATGGACTTTATTTATTTTCCGTATTAAATGGCAAATTGATAGTGCTGGCTTAGGAGTTAGGAAGAGAAGAAAGTGACAGAAATAGAGAGCGAAAATTTATTGGAAATAATAATTTGTTTTTCTTTGAAAAGCATTCAACGATAGGAAAAAGGACTTGAGTCAGAAGATATTCATTTTCAAATAGTGATATTAGAATTTTAATAATACCAAATTGAAGCAATCTAATTATTTTTTGGTTATCCAAATATCAGGAATCATAAAACAGAACGCGATTAATTCTTCTCTATAACATTAATAAATCAGAATTCATTACTTTGTTTGGTTTTTTTGCTTTTCCACGAGATTAATATTTGTTGATATAATACAAAAGGCAGCATGGGACAACACACCTTATCAAAGGGTAATGTCTCGCTATAAAGATATAATATATCCGCAGGAAATAGAAAATTTAGTGAAAGCACATAAGAAATGGCAGCAAACCTGTGCTCCTCAACACAATGTTCATTTAAATCGCTTGAGTAACATGCTAAAAACGGCGATATTAGATTTCAGAGACCTTAAAATTAAAAATTACCTTGAAGGCTTGATAGCGGAGCAAGAATCCAACTCTCTTAAGAAAGCTTAAATACAATGAAAAAGCCAAAGCTTCAAATGACTGCGATTAAGAAATGCCAACATGAATGGGTTAAAAGTTACAAAGAGAAAGCGGCGGTATTCGCCGATTATCTGGAAGACGTCTATGAAGTTAGCAGAACAATTTAAAGCTAGACAAATGGGACCACGGCAGGAATTTGCAATTTTTTTTTTTTTAAATTTTGTATGCATTTATTTTCCGGATTTTGCAGTTCACCAAATAGTGGACGTAACTCAATGCACTGCTAACTTCACTGTTAAGCTAGCCAGTGTTTGTCCTTTTCTCACAAACCTGGCCAGCTATGAATCTGAAAAAAATTGAAAAAAAGAATCGGAAAATTCATTTTGCACTGTTAACTTCACAGTGAAGTTAGCAGAGCAATCCTTTTCTCAGTAACGGAGCTAGCTAGCGAATTGCAGTTAGGTGCCAAATTTGCAGTCTTTTATGTACTTCAAGGAAAAACTCAGTTCTTATTTTAAAGTCCAAATTCGAAAAAAAAAAAATCGAAATTTTCATTCTACAAAATTAATTTTTCCATTTTATTGTCAAAGGACTTCAATTTTAAGTCTTTCCTTGAAGTACATAAGGAAGTGCACATTTCACACCTAACTTCGATTTTTTAGTTAGCTCTGTTACTGAGCACAGGACTGTTCTTCTTACTTCACAGTGAAGCTAGCAGTGCAGCGGATTATATCCACTATTTGGTGAACTTCAAAATCCGAAATAGAAATGTATTAAAAATGCCAAAAAAAAAATGCAAGTTCCTGCCGTGGTCTCATTGGTCTAACTTAAAATTGTTCTGCTTACTTCAAGGGCGTACCTGGAAGACTGTTCAAACCATTTTGAAGGGCAAGCACTCTATGGAAATATTAATATGCGTTTTAGCTCAAGTGAAAGCTATACTACTAGAAATGCTACGCTCACCGAATTGAACAGAAAAATAAAGAAGCTTAAGCCTAATAAGGTTGCGAGTTAAGACTCAATAACAGCAGAAATATTAAAAATGCTTCCATATAAAGCAATCAACAATTATTGATCAAGTACACAGAATTACTGATGTAATCCAGAAAGCCCTTGAAGATAAGAAATTTTTCTCGACAGTCTTTTTGGATGTGTCACAAGCGTTCGACAAGAAGTGGTACGAAGGCCTTAATTTTAAATCAAGATAGGTTCTGCCAAAAGGACTTTATAAAATTCCAAACGAATATTTTAAAAATAAACTTTTTCGTGTAAGACACAGATATGAGTAGGTATTCAAATTTTAAGGAAATAGTGGCTTGGGTACCACAAGGAAGTGTATTAGGTCCAGGTCTTTACTTTTTATTTGCACGTGATATACCTCAATCAGAAGACATTTTCGTAGCCACGTTTGCTGATGATACTGCATTACTAGCAGTAGGCAAAATTGTTAGCCAAGCTACAATAAAATTACAAAATGCTAATGAGTGAACAAAAACATGGCGAATAGCCCTCAATGAACAAAAGTCAGTCCATGTGGGCTTTACGTGTAAAAAGGAAATGCGAAGAATTAAAAAGTAAATTAAAAGATATGAATTTGCTACTCAGTAAATATTCAAAGTTTAGTATTGAAAATAAGTTGTTTTCATACAAGGTCGTACTTATACCTGTTTGGACATATGGTATACAACTCTGGGGTTGTACCTGCGATACAAACTTAGATAACTTACTAACGTTTTGAAAGAATATTGCTCATTTGTAAATGCCCCATGGTATATAAGAAATGAAGATCTTCACAGGGATTCCTACGTTTCGGGATGAAATAAAAAGATTCGCGCGAGAGCATAGAAATTGACTTTAAGAACATGCTAGTTGAACGATTATTGACAGTCTTGACGAGTCGAACTAAGTTGCCAAGAACAAAACTATCCGACTTGGTTCGGTGAACAGAAAACCGCTTTAAAATCGTGAAATTAGCAGGAACTTTCACCGGAAAGTTACCTGCAACACTTAACTTCGTTAAAAATAAATTGTCAGATAAATCTCAACTTATAATTGCAATCGGGAAGTGGAGGTGGTTTTAGTGCAGTTCGAATCTAATGCACCTATGAGCACACGATTTTCGGCCTCATAGAGCCTTATACATCAGGTCTTGCACCTACCCACCGGAAAAATTAATAAATAGAAAAAACGAGATTAATATCATTTGTATACACTTCCAACAGAACAAGGACTAAATACCACTTCAGGAAGTATTCCTTAAAAAGATCTGAATAATCTAAAAGGCTTCAAAGGAACTCTCTTTCACCTTACACAACCTGAGGTGTTAAAATTATTTTCTGCATGAGATGCTAAGCCAACATTACTGCTGTTGCAGCGCGCATCAGTATAGGACTAACAGTTTTATTTTATTTTCCTCAAGATTTCTAACTGCTGTCGAATAGTTTTATTTCCGTTGTTGGTTGTAATCTGCACTGGGAGTCCTTTTGAGTGTCTTCCCTTAAATTTCTCCATCATTATATCCTCCAAAGATTGACTGTCTGATTTTCATGTCCAACGCAGGAACTCTAGTCTTAAAACTATTCTCGCTGGGACACCCATAAAAAGGGAGACAAAAAAAAGATTTCAAAGAAGTTAAGAGTTTACTTTTCAAGGGAGAAAAAAAAAAACATGAATAAAGGCACACACCTTTACCTTCGACGTTCGAGTGAAAAAAAGGAACCTTTTTAATTTCCCGTCCAATAAATTCTGCCAGAGAGCGTATTTGAAGTGCTCTCAAGGCGTGTGCTCGCGAAAAATACATTAGGGCCAGTCTGCTTGCATTTTCAAAAAATGTGCACAGGGAAAAGCAAAAAGCAGCGACCTGAGAGTGAGAGAAAGCCTTCCCTGAGATAAGTATACAAAAAGAACGGAAGCGGAAACTTAACGCTTTGCTTGAGAGCAATTTACTCGATCTGCGGAGGTTACTTTTTCTTATATATATCACAAGCAACCAGCAGGCTAGTAAATCGAAGAAAAACACGAAAAGCTGAGGCAGAGAAATTACTCCTCTCATATATAGGGAATGAGATCTTCTTTACTTAACTTTTATCCCTGGACTTAGACTCTTAAGCTTTCTGGAATACCCAAACCCTTTAGTGTTATTTATATACAAACATATAGGTAGGTATGGTCCGTTGGGGTAGCGCATTTTAATCATTTCACATAGTTCGCCTTTTTGAAAGAAGTCCAGAGTCCAGGCACTTCTTTTTTCTTTTAAGAACCAAAAAGACAAAAGAATGGATTCCAGAAAAAAGTCTGAAGAACAAAAGCACTTCCTTGCGCCTTTCGACAGTTCAAGACCATCATCATTGGTCCTGCTCGCAGTCGTACACTTTACCTACAGTATGTACATTCTTTTGCATCCATTGTTACTCGCCTGCCGTTCTGCACTTTCATCTGCAAATTCATTTCTCATCTTAAAGAATTTAATGGATGGACAGAGCGCTGTATAACATAGCTTGCTCAGCAAGGAAATGGGAAGAAGTCTGTTTTTGCACATAATGCGCATCTTAGTCGAACTTCCTTATCATTTTTTTTGTGTGTAATATGTGTTTTACGAAAGTATTTTTAGTGACCGTAAGTGAGTACATGCTGTTCATTCCTTGGATATATACACACACATTTCGATTTACTCTCATTTCTTCTGCTTAGTATCAGGAAATGAAAGAACTTTAAAATGCGAAGACACTCGAGAGCATAGTGCCATTGAAATGTGATAAGAGAATGCTTGGGATTCCATTTAAGACTATGATGGCAAGAGCAATGTACGCTTATTTATACTGCTCTCCTATTTTCTATATAGGGAAGAATAAGAATAATGGCCTCGGATATGGTTGTCCATTTGAATGAAAAGGATTTTTGCGCTCTTAAAAATAAACTATTTTTGTTGGAATGGGGATTTTATACTATTTCTAAGTCAAAGCCCAGAGAGAAAAACATTAAATTGAGCTTTGATGAAATCAAATTCATGAAATGTTTTACGAACCATACACTTATCTAATGGCTATATGGAATGGCCTTTTTATGTCTAACTTTGAACTATTTTTACTTGAGATAAAATCGTTAAGTTAAGCATTCTGAAGAAAAAATGCAATGTGAAGATTTTTAATTTGAAAGCATCGGGTGCGTCATTTAGCAGATATGCATAGCACAGGAATTGAAAGGACCATTATGTTGCAGAGAAAAAAAAAACAATAGAACGTGACCTCCATCGTAGGGATTAATAGAGCAACAAGTGAAATAGCATACAGACCAGTTGATCAACAGCCCAACAAGCGACAAATAAGTAGATATGTACTTGCCAAACAACTGTTAAGAAAAAAGCTAATTTATCTTAACGACTTTGGTGGAAAAATTCAATGTATCTAAACATACTATTGAATGTATGGTGTATTTGGTAAAAACAAATTTAGCTGTTACTAACCGTTCGCAGGGGAGAACCAAGTAGTAGTGGCATGATGGTTAGTGCGTTGGGCTGTCATGCCGAAGGTCTGGGTTCAATTCCCAGCCGCTGCCACCTAAAAACGTTAATGTTTTTCCTGAGGTACTGCCTCTTGCGAGGAACTGACAAATTCCCCAAAGAGTATACTTGTCATGAATAAGTGCTTCTCATCAAACCGTTCGGACTCCGCAGAAAATTGTAGCTCCTTGTAGAGAGTTGTAAGTCACTAGACCCTGGTTCTCCACGAGCTGTTGCGCCACAAAATTTATTTATTTATTTATTAACGGTAGACCGAAGCCAAAAAAATGGAATATTTAGAGGAAGTTCGACTTCGGTCGGCTACAGTCACAAGAACTCACGAGGTGCTTTTCCGATTTAGTCTCTCGCACCCTCTAAAATAGTCCTAAGCCGTCAAATTCAAGCATCGAGAACCAGTGGAAAAATTTCCAGGACGCCATCAGAGATGCTGCCTCTGACGTGCTGGACCTCGCACGACCACCACAGCAGAACCTCTGGTTCGACAAAGAATGCCGGCAAGTACATGCAGCCAAAAAATAGGCATACAAAGCGGCCGTGCATAGAGAAGGACCAGAGCTGCTCGCGAGCTCTACAAGCAGAAGAGGAGAGAGGAACCCCGGCTTCTCAGAAGAAAAAAAAAGAGCATGAGAAGCACACGATCGAGGAATTAGAGGGATGCCATTGCAGGAATGAAGTTGGGAAGTTTTTCCAAAAGGTGAAAAGAACAACCCAGGTACTATAATTTTATATATAAAAATTATTTTAAAAAAACGATCTCACGATTCAAATTTTTACTTGCGATATAGGGACTATAGTTACGGTGACCATCCGTCCCGGGTTTTTCGGGACTGTCCCGTCTTTCTATAGCCTGTCCCAGTTTGTTTTTTAAGAAACCCGGGACGTACAAGTGTCCAGGGCTTAGTTATTATTTTTACTGATTGATTTACTCAAAGTCACTTTTGAAAACAAAAACACGTTGCAAATATGTTATATTTTTTGTAACTTTGCATAATGTTCATTTTACTTATACTATTTAAAGACAAATGCTAGGACAGAACTTGCGATTTTCTGCCCTTATGACTAAAAAATTTGATCGCATCCCAGTATAAATTCTAGGTATCAAGTGCGTTCATTCTTATTTAATCGCATGTGTTCTATTTATTGCGACTGAATGATCGCGTGACAGAAAATCGCAAGTGTATTCCTAGCCTATGGGCCAGTTTTTCAGTACTCCGCAACTGATTTTTCAATGAACTTAAGTCCTTAGTTAATTCAACTAATTTGGTGAGTTAACCCATGGACCAAACGCTCTGTCCATGGTGTGCCGTTTTGATTTAGATTTTAATAATGAAAGTTAGTGCAATTTTTTTAAAGTGCAGTCTCCTTTGTGGCGCCATCTCTATTTCGATTGTAAAAGGCTTAAAAGACTGATATACATCGGCTCGCATATCCATTTCAGTAGGCTTATGACAACTGAAAGATTAAGTGAAATAACTCAGGGTTAACTTATTTTCAAGACAAACTTAATTTATAGGTAAATTAAGCACTTAAAAAACGGCCTTTAGTTGGTTTATTTAAAGAATACAGACTTATTTAAATAATGAAATAAAAGAATTTGAAATGTTAATAAAATAATTTTTTCACGTTTTTAAATTAAATTGATTAGTTTTCCCGGGCTTCCCTCCTAGAAATATGGTCACCGTAACTATTTATAAGACAAGTTTTGGATTCGTGCAAGTAATTACGATGATAGAGAATACCAAAAGAAGTGGGTGGCACGATTCTGTCTGTCTGTTCGTCTACAGCTTAAAAGGCCCGATCGATTTTCTTCAAACTTGGTACATAGTAGTTTTTGGTGATTATGCCCATATGTTTTTTTCTAATTTTTTTTTTAGAGCCAAAAATAACGGTACTTTTTATACGATCTTTTTTTAACAATTTTACATAATCGAATTTTTCTCAAAAACGGCTCGATAACTTTTCTTAAAAAAAAATTAATAAATTACTATTAGTAAAGTATTCCTTTAGGTGGAAACCCATTTTTCAAAAAGTGGTTATTGTAATGGTACCTCAAAACAGTACGACTGATTTCAATAATTTGTTTTATACAGAGGCTTCCAATAATTGTTAATTCCCATTTAATCCGTTCCATTTTTTGCTACTGTATGATCCCATGACAGAAAATCGCAAGTGTAAACTTACATAAAAAAAAAACATATTTTTTTGGATTTTTAAAAAATATTTCAATATTTTTTTGAAAATAAACAATTTCCAAACCAATATGATCGACTTTGTTGAAACTCGATACTTAAGAGTTTTTTAGTACTCTCTAAAATATTTAAATAATTTATGTTTATAAAAAAATTACAGTACCTTCCATACAAAAGTTAAAAAAACAGAAAGGAAAATATTTTTTTTTTTTCAAAATCAACTACGATTTTCATTAAACTTTTTCCATACTCTAAAATTAATACGATCTCCTACAAAAAATAATAAAATTATGCACTTAGCAATTATTAATAAGTGCCTGTCATAGAACGTGTTTTTTATTTTGAATTTTCTCACTATCATCCATTCGGATTTAGATATTTTTTTATATGTAAATTTCAGATAAGATTAAATAATATTGCATATCCATATTTTCAAAAAAGAAATTTTTGATTTTTTAATTTTTTTTTTTTTGATAATTCGATATTTCAAAAACGGGTTGAAAGTTTTTTCTTTAAATGTTATTTTTATATGCACATAAATAAATACTTAAGATTTGTATACCAAAAGTTTTCCTTAAAAATGTTTTAGGAATTTTATATAGAAAAAAATATTTTTAAGAAAATCGCTCTAACAATTAAATTTTTTTTTGTCCATGCAATCATATTCAATAAAGAATTCAGATGGCAATCTTTTGACACCTCAAACTTTATTAAAAGACTTGTTTTAGCGAATTTTAATATCGAACTTTTGAACATTTGTGAATAGAGATTGACATTGAACCTGCCCATTTTTTTTGAAAACCGGGTATTTATATGAATTTATAACATATCCCCTTCCATAAGAACTGGGTTCTGGTTCTTTGGGCACCTCATTTCTGGCAAATTTGCAAAAACTGTTTACCATCTGAATGATTTCTAGATCTATATAAAAGGTCAGCTAGTTTCAGTAATTGGTCAGCTACAAATTCTTTGTTATGATTTAAATTTTTTTTTTCAAGGTCACAAACGTTTTTTGCAAAAATAAAATTCACAACATAAAATCTATGGCTGACAAATTTTTAAAACTAACGACCTTTAATGATGATCTAACAAGGTATCAGAGGGAAATTTTGTTCTTACAAAATTACTAAAATGAGGTACCAAAAATCCGTCGTGACCTTGAGAAATTTTAAGCCTTGATTACAAGTTATCTGGGACTGACCAATTTCTACAACTAGTTTCCCTTTTCTGACCAATTACTGACCAATTAGATGGCATTTCTTTTTTCGAAGTTCCCATATGAGGTGCTAAAGGTCCAGATCTTGAAAAGTGAGGTTCAAACATAGTTTTCCAAGTTACTTTTATTAAAGATTATTACCACGTGCTCCTTTTAACATCTTTGTGTCTCACCTGAGTTTTTGTCTATGCAAGTTGATCGTCCATTCATATATTATATAAACATATCAAATGAAATTCTATATTATTTCCCAAGGTTCATCAGAACTTCATTCAATGCGGTCCTAACTCTCTAATGAACCACATCAATGCAATTGGTCTAAAAATAAACCAAATTTATTTTGAAATTTCACATTTTCTATTGATTGGTTTTCACTCGTATATCGCATAGGTATAGCACGTTCATTATAAAATATCCTAAAACAGAAGGCTTTAAGTTCCACTCAAAAACCGCTTTGCCACACGGGACGGTGGTGGAGCGATGGGGTGCCCCATATACGACATCTCTCTCACTTCCATCATTTCGAATCGATCTGCAATTAAATGTGATTGCAATTGCAACATGTAAATTGTGTGCCTATACGCTATAATCCAAACTGCATGAAAGGATGAGATTTGAGGTTGTCATACATTGAGTGTGGGCCATTTTCGTTTAATATTCGACATTTGCTATACAATTTACCACCACCTGACCCCAGAGCTTGTTTTGTGAGCGGGCTTGTATCAAAACCAACAATTTTGATTGACTAGCCATGGCAACCAAAACTGCGTAAAATAATCAACAAGCATCGAAATCACATTAAACTTTCAGGTTAGGTTTCCCTTTATTTCATTTAGATTTGCTTTGCGTTTTGTATTTTAGTTTATATGCAAGGTACATCAGCGGGAAATTATATATAAAGTGGTGAATTAAGTACTCGCCTACATTTGACTGTCAATTTAAATGAACAGAAAATTAATAGAAGAAAAAGTGGGTGGTAAGCCTACGTTTTCTTTGGCTAGACGATGACATTTTGTGAAATCAAGTCTGTCCATCAATATTGTCTCTTACATATGGCACTCTTTGGAAAGGCAAGTATCATAAGGTACCTATACTTCATGGGAATCCTACAAAACGTTAAAAAAATGCAAATCACCATTTTTTTACAATAAATCCCAAAAAAAAACTTAAAACAAAAAAATAAACTTATTATTCTTTCGACGTAATCAAAAGTAACAATGCACATAGCCCGATTATTATACAATTAACATTTCTTTTAAATTTAAACTCCTGACTTCACATATCCTTGAACCAATTTCGATTGGAAATCCCACCATACGAGTACGAAAGAGAGTTAAACAGCACACACACAATAAATGTACTCCTCTGTAATTTTCATCAAAATTGATTTCAATTCCTACGCACTTATGTCAAGACTCAGGACATTGAATTAATTAATTGCAAACAATTATTTTCTGATTGAATGAACCGATAGTGCTGGTATGGTGTTGGTGTTGGGGGTTTGAGGTTTGGGGTTGTGTATGTGTGTGTGGGTATATTTGCATTGGAACTTTAAACTTTTTGTGTAACTTAATATTATAGAATGTGATTTGAATAATAAAATTTGAATTAACAATCTCTGGTTCGCCCTGTGCCCATCCTACACTTCGGTACAGAGCTTAAAAGGACAATGAGCTCTTAAATGGCATATTCAATTTCAAATGTTAACATTAAAACTGTCTCATCATTTTCTTTTCGTTTTTTGATGAGGAAAATGGGTTTTTTTTTTGTGGAAAATTTGTAAAATTAAATATGGCTTCAGAATAAAGAGTCTAGACATTGTGTTTTTTTTCAATTTTTTATTTTTTGCCAATGTCAGCGTGGTGTTTATTTTAACAAAAGTTATGAAATATTATATTTTGGGTAAAAAAGGATTCACACGAAAAGACACCTTGACAATCTTTTCATTATTTATTAACACGTGAATTTAAGATTAAGGTAAATATGTAAACACAATGAAAAATAACGCAAAAGTTTACGTAAGCATAACATTGCAAAGGTGTCTGTAAACTTTATATTTTAAAAGATTTAAGAAATACAAACGGAGGATACACCATAGTCCTTGCACCACAACTCTAGATTGTATTGATAATAAAGTGTTTTTTTTTTTTAAGAATTAGAGGATTCAAAGTAAAAACACTGGGAGTTCTCCAGAACATGCATTTAATATGAATTGATAAGAAAAAGAATGGTTTTTGAAATAAACGATGTTTTCACCAAAAAAAAAAACTGACAGCAGTGGGAGAATTCATTAGATTGATAAAACAGTGGCTGCACCAGTTGCTGTTAAGTTTAAGTCGATACAATAATATCGATCAAATGACCAACTCTTACTAAGTTGAAGCTGAACTGGTTAACTGGTAAAATTGGTAATTTTGTCATATTAATGTTGACTTTCAAGAGGCGGATGGTTTGTATTTTGCTTTGGTTGGTTACTATTGGCAACATGTCCCATAAAATAGTGTTTCAAAATTTCCATCGCTACCAACGCTGGTGTGTGAGTGATTGTTTCTAGGTCCTGCAGAAACCAACAATGCTTGAGATTAGACCCAAGTCAGGAACTTGTGAATCCATTTTGAATGAGATGCTCAGCCAAACATTCAAATTGGAGCGTAGATAGACGTTGAAGAAAACGAAGAACAAATTCACCACACTATAAAACAACAGACCATGAATTGATGAAAGAAACAGTAAAAATAGTTTCAGTTTTACATTTGTCAGGTGTGTATTTGGCATCATTGGTTATTGTCATCAATTTTTCTGTCTTCATCATAAAATTGTCAAAGCGAAATGACATTGGATGCCATTTGCAAAATGATGGAACATAACAATACCTCTGTTCCTTAGTTTTTTTTTTCAAATAGTTTCAAACAGTTTCAGACCGCCAGATTGAGTGCAGGCCAGTAAAATATTTCACTTGCGAAACGATTTGAAACTGTTTGAAACTCGGTGTGGAACATATCTTTTATAAAATTTCTTGTGACCCTTCTTAAGCTTGTTGAATACAGGGTGCTGAATTCGTGCAAAAGAAACGTCTTAGAAATAAGCATAAGATATTAAAAATATTTTTGTGTAAAAGTACTCGTAATACTAAAACTAACTAGTAGGTACGAAGAAGCTTTTGACAAACTGATTCAATGTGTGTTTAAAATGCCTTTTTTAGTTGTAAAAATTATAACTTTTTACCTAAATCCTTGAAAGAAATTTCTAAAGCATAAAAATGGTATATTTTAAGAAAATTTCAGTACTGCGTGTTTTGGAATCAAAGACCTCACTAGCACAGACACACTGGGACAGTGTTTTCTTAAAATACTTAGTTAATATTAACATCATTATTTTAAACTTTAGTGCCAGTGTGTCGGAGTTTTCGGGACAAGTTCACCAGTGGCGCTCTTTATACAAAATTAAATAAAATACACGATTGGGTTGCACGTACTCGCTCTTACAATCAAAAGGCTGACGGTTTGAGAAAATTACATAAAAAAACATGGAAATTATTAAAGAAAAATGCTTAAAAGCATGAATTACGATATTTAAATAAGCTAAAATTACTCCTTTCATAATTTGAGATAAAAAAAGAGAATGGTGTCTGAATAATAATTGATCAAAGTATGAAAAAAAAAATAATTAAAATTGATGAAGTGGTTTTAACAAAAAATAGTTTTTTATACATTACTTCTTAACACATTTTTTAGGAAAATTTTGATATAAGAATAAGCATATGTATTTACTTATGTATGTGCATTTAAAAAATAATCAAAAAAATTTCAAAACTGTTTTTTAAATATGTAGGAATATAAAATATAGAAAAAATTTAAATTTGAAAAATTCAGTTTGAAAATTTTAATTGTAATATTATTTAACTAAACTTTTTTATAATTGATTTAAAAAAAAATAATAAATATTTAAAAAAAAACAAAATATTTTCCTAAACGGTTTTCAACATTATTAAATAATTTGTTTTTTCATTACAGTAATTTTTTTCTTAAAATATTCAGATTGTTGAAATACTGAATTTCAATTATTATATTTGATTTTCCAAAAAAATTAAATCCAAAAAATATTTTTTATAAAATATTCGTGAAAAAACCTATTCATATTTTTTAGAAGCTTTTATTTAAAACTAAATATATTGAAATTAGAAATATCGTTTTAAAGAAAATTGAATATAAAAAAATTGTTTCTTTGGAAAGTACCGTTCATAACCATTTGTTTAAAAACGATCCCAAAGAAAGCCTTTACTGAAAAAAGCATGCAAGAATAGGTATCTGTTCGTGTGTATGTCTTTTTTTAACTGTGTGTTCTAATTTTCAATTTTGTTTTCGCTTCACTTCCACACTTAAACACTCTTAAAAATGAAATAGATTCTAGATTTTATTTTTTCATATAGACAACTTTATTCTTGGATGCTGTGATCCTTTTTTGAACCTTTGTTGGCTTAACGGAACACTATTCACATAAAAGAGTTTTCAAATTTTGTTTCGATTTTAAGTGGTTTTTAACTCGAAGATGATGAAATTATGGTAAGTTTTGGCAAACTGCATATCCGGAATGAGGTTTTTTTTATTGATTCAGAATGCCTTCAGCCTCTGAAACGGTGTTACTAAGAAGAAATATGGAATGATATCCAGAATTTGTAGTACCTCGTGACATGATGGTTAGTGCGTTGGACTGTCATGCTGAAGGTCTGGGTTCGATTTCCAGCCGATGCCGCCTAAAAACAGAAATGTTTTTCCCAAGGTACTGCCTCTTGCGAGGAACTTACAAATCCTCCAAGAATATTCTTGTCTTGAATAGGTGCTTCTTATCTAGCCATTCGGACTCGACAAAAAATTGTAGGTTCCCTCCATTCCTGCCAACAACATGTACACAGGAATAGTTGAGAGTTGTAAGTCACTAGGCCCTTGTTTTCCACGAGCTGTTGTGCCACCAAATTTATTTTTTTTTGTCAAAATTTAAGTGCTATTCCGAGGGCTTGCCTTAATTATTTTGAACATAATTAAATTGTTAATATTTTGTAAAGATTTTTTTGATAATTAATTTCAAACTTAAGTGTACTTTTATCACCGACTTTTACCTTTATTACAAGCAAAAGAAGCTACCACCTTTTACGAGTCACTCCCCTGTTGAATATATGAATACGATACCACTTTCTTTTCCAAAACTTTAATCATATACTGGAACATGTATTATGTACATATGCAGAATGTACATTATGTATATCTCCCAGATGCCAGTCTGAGTCTGGTTTTGTCTGTGGTTTGGAATTCAGAATTCATGCTTTTAAAAATCGAAGAAAAAAACAACTCTTTAATTGCAATTTAAATTCACACAACATTAAGCTGAGACATCAGACCGTTTCTGCGGTACCATTCAAAAATTTCCACTAAATAAAGTAAGCCCAATGTAAAATATTTGAAAATGCAAAAGAAGTTTCAATTCCCCACTCATGTTTATCAAATAATGATTCTTAACGTCATTTTCATGAAGACTTTTTGTTCACTTTCTGTAAAAACTTAATTCTAAAAAAACTCTGTTTTTATTTCCAATAGTATTTTCTTTCAGTACCTATGTACGTCAGAATCATATGTTAAGATTTTTCAGTTTATGGCCTCTTTGACTTTGTTAATTTTTTCAGAGAGGAGGTTAGGTATAGTAGGTATAAGGTTTTAACTAGAATTTTTATAAAAAAAGCAGTCTATTGAAGTAATTTTACTTTAATAATAAAAAAATCTTAAATGGCTTTAAAAATACCTTCATTTCAACAAATCTCATCTTCCAAGGAATCTTAGTGTACCAAGAGCTAGTAGTTATCTAATGTCATCGAATACAGCCCAAACTGATAAATTTATGATGATATTTCTCATCAAGATTTGTATGTACTTAAAAACCACTGAAATGTTTTACAACCAATTCATCATCTTACCTTTGCTTCTATAGGGTATAGGTTTGAGTAAAATAGCTTCAATTTTATGTTACCAAAAAAAAAAATAACAATAAAGTGTCGTGTCTGAAGCTATTAGTTTTTGAGATAGGTAAAAGGTAAGTGCTTGTACATTGTTTCGTCGTCGTTTGGCGTCCTTGTCATTTTCGTCCTTGGCCTCCGACAAAGTATACCCAACATCCTTTCCACGTGCCATTCTCGAGTGATAATCATTTTCAATGAAAATAATTACGTTTAATGGAACATCGTTTAAGATCAATTACGGTTCGACAATAAAAGACAAAGTTGAAGAAGACTCTTTTGCCTTGGCCCTTGGCTGATACGAAATCAGCGCCGATCGCCAGTGTTATTACATTGCCTTTGATGCTTTGCAATGATGCTACGCTGGCTGTTAAGTTTAATTTTTTGTAATATCGATTTTGATTTTGATTGCATTAAGTAAATGATTTGGAAATTGAATGGCCAGTCGATTGGAATAATGAAGGTTGTAAATTTAACAACGAAGTACCTTTTTGAATTTTTTTTTTTGTTGTTTGTTCTTCTTTTATGTGTGGCACGATTTTAGGACTGGATTAGCTATAGGAAGCACGAAGTTCTTTGGATAATAAAAATTTCGATAACTGATAAGGAAATTTATAAGAATAATAAAATATTATGATTTTTATATCCTTTTTCTGTTATTCTTAATTGAAGATAGTTATTTTTTTCTCCTTTTAAGGGTCCTTTTCTTTGACAATTGTTTGTACATTTTGTCATATCATATCATATCCAGCGATTTCTTTTTTATGACATAAATTACAAGCGTGTTCCCAATTGCTTTTGCTTCCGCGTCAGACATAAATAAAAAAGAAAGCTATTGCCTTGCTCATTGCCAACCCTAAATGTTTCGCTTTAGCTGACATCTGTGAATAAGGACATCCCATTATGATTAAATGTGAACTGTTAGTGAGATTCTGTAGCAGAATGTTCCATCAGTGCTCATGTTAATTTGAATTTTTTGTTTGTGTGGAATCTTTTTTTTATTTATTTTCTTTTTTTTTTGTTGGTGTTGTTGTTTTCTTTATCACATCCTGATGTTCATTTCGGTTTTGTATTTTATCCCACAAAAGTCACAAAGTATCTTCTCTGACAGGAAAAGTCTGTTAATCGTCACGTTTCACGATAAGTCCATTTACCGTGCCTTTCGTTTCAAAGGACTCTTTCTCACTCGTTTTACTCGCTTCGGGAAGATGAATAATGATTGTCTTTTACTTGGTTCGCTGTAGAAATGGCAGTTCAGTTTATGAGGGGAAAAAGATATTTGCATGCTAAAAAAAAATATGACTGAGATAAAATGCGATAAGCTATAAACTTAGGTACCAACCTACTTGACTCCTGGGTTCGACATAAATGACAAAAATTAATTTAATGAAGGAATTTATGTAGATACTACATAAGTTAATGTCAAATTAAATATGTTTCATTGAGTTATCTTTTTGCTATTGCTAAACATTTTTAAAGCTGTATTGATATTGTAACGGTAAAATTGAAAGCAATCGTATGCCTGTGAAGATTTACGTTGAGCTTTCCGACAGCTCTTTAATAAATGTGCTCTAGTGACTTATAACTCTCACCCATTCTTGGGTGAGAATTTTTAGCAGTAATTAAGGGAACCTACAATTATGCACCGAACTCGAACAGCTAGAATGTGAAGCACTTTCTCATAACAAGAGATTTTTCATTTACTGCCAAGAAGCAGTCCATCTGAAAAAAAAAAATATTTGTAGGTTGCACAAGGTGGGGATCAATCGGTAGACAGTCCAAAACATTTGCCAAATCACCACATTAAAAAAAGAGAAGGATTATTTGTTCTTGATTTCCTTAAGTTATTTTTTAAAGAAAAACTTCAAGAAATCAATTACTGAGAAAGTGAACACAATACCACTATAATCATCCTCATCGTTTTTCCTAGGGGACAGGGTAGATCTTGGCAAGACAGAAATAAAAATAAAAATTCGAAAAAAGTCTATTGTACAAAATTTCTTACTTTCAATATACAAGGTGCCTCTTTTGCCTCTTCCCCCCTGCGAATGTCTATAAATGCTACTGCTAAAGGCCACCATTTTACATCATATGGGATCGTTTTAAAAAGCCGTGGAAAAAGAACTGAGAAAGCTCCATGTTTTAATTGTTTTAGAAGAAGAGTTCAACAAGCTATTTCAATGGAAAAGGAGCAACAAAATTGGAAAAGACAAGAAACAATCCCGCGCTATTTAGTTTCTTCGATACCTTTGCCACTTATGGACATTAGTATTGGTATCTGATCTGCTTTAGGAGACAGTATTAAGTTTAGAAAGAATTAAATTTTAGTTTTTCATTAAATAATGCTGTCCGGAACTGAATTTCACTATAGATAAATTAGAAAAATCTGCGAAATAATTTAATACATAGAATAAGAGGTTTCAGATGAAAATTTATTTAAGAATTTATAGAAGAGGTGGAGATAGAACAGACCCCTGCGGCGAACCAGCATTAGTATTCAGTGCGGTCCGGAAGATAATTTCTCATCCATCGAAGAAGAGATTTATTTTTATTGTCATACAGGCCTTATCTCTTCTACCATCTTGCCAGATTATTTAACTTATTCCGATTTTCCGCAGAGAAGTTGGCGTAACTATGGAAACTTAAGGGAAATGTTAAAAGCATGCATCGATAATGGGGCAGTTCCTATAAGCAAACTGGTATATAGTCAAGCTGTCAGTTGAGTGCATCGCCACAATGGACGCAACTGATTCTATGGGTCAGGCCTTTTCTTCTGTTACCCTAAAAGTCTTTACATCACAAATCAAACCGTGAGTGTGTTATTTTTGTCGTCCGTTAAACACTCGTGTCTTTAAATTTAGCATGTCAATACCTGATAACCAAAGCCAATATACGGTGTGTTTGTCTATTGAGGTAAAAATTAACAAAATTGGTATCGAGTTGACATTTGTTGACACCAATCAGTGCTTCCCTTGTTTTTATAAAAACCAACTCCTTTTCATCGCTAACAATTTAGCTAAACTGCTTTTGGGTTTTGATGTGCCTTAAAATTATTTTTCTTCGATTCAATTTGGAAGTTGTTGTCATTAATTTATTGTTATTGGTTACAAAATCGAAGCAAGCAAAATTATTTTTATTTTACTAGCCAAATCTAAGCATCTAGAAATACCTAATGAAATATTTAATTCAGAACAACAAACTGAAATAAAAAAAACTAACTGTCCTTATGGCCTACATATTAGATAGGTTACGTATCCTTTACAACCTCAGGATATTGTAGGAATGCTAAAAGCATTCGATGTAAATATTTTGAATTTTTTGCTCTTTTGAGGCTTAATCTCAGAAACATCGCCTCGTATTAATGATAAGTTATCTAATAGAAAGTATTTTTGTTATTGCCTAGAAAGAGAAGAGACAAGGGGGTGATGGTGTTGCCGTGGTTAAAAAAGAAATACTCAACACAAACAACTGCCAATTATACTAAAATAATACAGAGTCTTGGTATTGATATTCCTTTTTCGAATATCTCAACATTCTTAATTTTGGCTGCATACTTTCCAGGTGGTTCTGTTTCAGCCCAGAAAAAAAAATTGATTTGAAAAATGATTTGCGTAAGTTAGTAAGTGCAAATAATATTTTCCTAGTGGGAGTTGATATTAACTGCGAACATAGGAATAGAGGATGCATCAGAGTCAATGCATGGGGAAGTATACCTCTATTTTTTTTCGATGCCTCAGAAAGACACTCAGTAAGAATCGCAACCGAGTAGTTTCGATAGCGTTGATGTTTACTGCAATATCCCTTGTATATAAACGATACTCCGGTACAACGGCTTCAATTTTCTTTAGCTCCGAGTAGTTTTGGTCGTATACCGTAATCTAAAGGGCCGGTTTGTAACGTAGGATTTCGGTATTCCATAGTACTGCCTAGGGAAATATACTTTGTTTCACCAAATTTTGATTATTACTATATCAAAGAAGGAATAGCTTACTTTAGAAATAGAGTCTTGAATCCAAAATAGAAAAGGGCTTGAGAAAGAAAACAAAACTTTTTGGAATATTGTAAAAAATTCAGTATTCCTGCATTAAAAAATCAAAATATATAGATTGCTAACAATGCCTTCAAGAGAAAAAGCAAATGCTCTAGCTGAAACTACTTTTACTGATGATAATCTTATTTTAACTAATCCATTAAACTAATAATTTCAGAAATAATAATGTCGAACCTCTCATTTCATATTCTATCAATATGATTAGTTCTTGTAACGAATTTGCTTATGATTATCAGGAATATGTTTGAATAAACGACGTTCACAATGCATTTCTTGGTTTAAAAACTTGAAAGCCTTTTGGTTTTGTTAATATTAGAAATTTGTATTTGAAAACCCACCAAGTCTCGAATAATCTATAATGTCCATCTCTGTTTGCACTATCAATTTTTTTTTCTAATGAAGATTTTAAATGTAGCTTTTCCTTCAATTCAAAAAATTCAATTAACTCAGTAGAAACTAATCTCTGTAAATTGTGCAATGTGTATTCTAGAAAAATTAATGTTATAGTTCCGGTACAGTAAAATATACTTCGCCTATTAATGAACACACCCTCCGGATATAATAACATTTGTGTCAAAAACTGAAAAAAAAAACCATTCAGGTGAAGTTCTTCGGTTTAAATTTTAAGCTTTTGTTATTGCATTCTCATGCATTTTTAGTAGAATTTTCACTTTAATCATTCTTAAAAAAAAAAAATGGCTAACGGTGTTATTTGATTAATTTGATATACCTACCTACAGAAGGATTTTCATTGTGAGCCAACATAGCCACACATGCCACATTTATTGCGAAAAACTGGTCCAATTTATACGATAAGGTCCGTCAAAGTGGTAGACCGAATTATAACGATTCCTCGTACATCATAATCACTGTACAGTTGTGGGTGTCAGTATTGGATAAAGCGAGGCTAACCCATAATGTTTTACTCCGCCATTGAGCTTTTTATATGTATGTAGGTAATTCACCGCCCTCAGTCCGCCTCGCATCCATCGGCGAAAACATCAACATCCGAACGGAGTATTAAAAATGACATAATTTCGACGCATCGCTGACAGTCCAATCAATCGTAAACGACCACGCAAAACCAATTTTAATGAAAATGTCATCAGAGATTGACATAGGACATCACATTTTTTTTTTATGTTCGTCCCTTTTGAGGATATTTTTTCTTTTTATATATTTTTGGTTTTTACCGCACTAGCTATACCTACAGCTCCAGTAACATGAATTGTGGTTTGTATAGGGTAAAGCTTCACTTATTGCATTTTTATGTTTTGCCATGGTTGGGTCAGGAGGGGGGTGGGGAAGTTTGTTATGAGAGGACTTTAATTTTAACGCCCCTCGTGTCGACGTCGTCGTTGGTCGGTTGAAGAGCAGTGATGAGCGTTTGATTCTTACGATCGCACATAGCTCTATCATAACAATAGCACGCGAGGACGAGGGTCAATTCAAACGACGACGTTTTATGTGAATAATTTAATATGCTGTCATTGTGGCGAATACCCTCCCGTTTGATTTTGTGTTCTCTCCATCAGCTTATACGAGATATATATGTGCTGGACAATATGATGGAGCCATCAGTGGGTACAGTTTCAGATTTTTTTTATGATCGCGGACATAATAATTGGACTTTTGTTGATACTTAATTGCGATGAACTTAGGTTAGGTTGTCATACCAAATACAATATACAAAGGACCATACCTACATAGCAATAGTAGCAGTACAGCTGATGGGTGAGTATAATAGCATAAAAGTTTTATAACCTCAAATGCGAGCAAATTTTGTGGAATTGATGGATCAATAAAAAAGGATGTCACGATTGTTGTCATGGTTAATGTCACAATGGCATTCAATAACTGGATTTTATGCGAACTGAGAGGGACAAGGACATTTTTTTGATATGAAGGATGTCCTTTATCAAAGAGATAGAGGCATTGTACGCACCTATATTACTGCGTGTGAAATGTGAATTGTAAATTTCAAATTTAAATGCTTATTGCGTGGGATATTAAATTTTTGGAAAATGTCGTGTAAAATTTGTTTAGAACGGTTCGGTAATGAATGTTTTATATTAAAGGAACAGAAATGTAATGGAACATTAAGGCCATGTCATAAATTAAAAACGAAATAAGCTCTAAGCTTTATTTTATATTTTTTTGTAAGTAGTCTACTTAAAATCTTTGACTAATATTAAAAGAAGATTGTAAGTAGGTTAACGAGGCCAAACGTGGACAAGAGGAAGTGAAAAGTCAAGGCTTTTAGGAACACCAATAATTAACGAGCTTGCAGCCACTTTGACTAGTCCCGAATTGGTACATGGCATAGAGTCTGTTTATTTAGGAATATCTTAGTAAGAAACACATCTGTGAAGTTAGCAGAACAATATTAAAGTTCACTGTGAAGTTAGAAGTGCATATCCTACTCTCAGAAACCGGGCAAGCTATGAATCTGAAATAAGGCTCTGAATTTGCACTTTAATTTGCATCTCAAGAAAAGGATAAACCCAAATTTTGAAGTCCTTTCACACAAAAAATTTCATACTGCACTGCTAACTTCACTGCTAAGTTAGCAGAACAGTCCTTTTCTCAGTAATGGAGCCTGCTATAAAATTGCAGTTATGTTCCAAATTTGTAGTTTCTAAGGCACTTTAAGAAAAAGCAAAGCTCAAATTTTGAAGTCCAAATTTGACAAAAAAAAAATATAAAAAAAATACATTTGTACTGTCAAATTCACTGTAAAGTTAATAGTGCAAATTGAATTTTTCGATTTTTTGGTCAGATATTTAGTTTCTTGAAGTGCATAAGAAACTGCAAATTTGGGACTTGGCTGCAATGTTATAGCTAACTTCGTTACTAAGAAAAAGACTGTTCTGCTAACTTAACAGTGAAGTTAACAGAGCAAATGAATTTCTGGATTATTCTTAACAAATTTAGACCTACAAATTTTAACTGATTTTTTTCTAGAAGTGCATACAAAAATTCAAATTTGAATCCTCATTGCAGATTTCTATCTTTCTCCGTTACTGAGAAAAGGACCGTTCTGCTAACTTCACAGTGAAAAATTAATTAAGTTGTTTTTTTTTTCAAATTTGGACCTTAATTTGTCTTGAAATGTTAAGTTAACTGCAAATTTTGAGCCTAACTGCAATATTCTAGCTAGCTCCGTTATGAAGAAAACGACTTCTTTGCTTACTTCACAGTGAAGTTAACAGTGCAGTGTGAAATTTGTTTTATGTAAGGACTTCAAAATTTTGGGTTATCCTTATCTTGAAATGCAAATTAAACTACAAATTCAGAGCCTTATTTCTGAGGGGTTCCATAGCAGGGTTTTAGAGTGAAAGTACTTAATTAAGACTCATTAAGGATTTTTCACTTCCTATCGCATGGTGCATTCAATAAAAAACATTTTAGGAGGAATTCGATGAACTTAGACCTTCAGCGTCAAAGTCAAACGCATTAACGCTTATACACGAAAAGATAATTTTTTTAAGATTTATTTTAAAGTAACCTTATTCCCACTAATTGTAGTACCTCGTGGCATAATGGTTAGTGCGTAGGACTGTCATGCCAAAGGTCTGGGTTTGATTCCCGGCCACTGCCACCTAAAACCAGAAATGTTTTTTTCCGAGGTACTGCCTTTTGCGAGGGACTGACAATTCCTCCAAGAGTATACTTGTCCAGAATAAGTGCTTCTCATCTAGCCGTTCGGACTCGGGAAAAAATTGTAGGTCCCCTCCATTCCTGCTAACAACACGCACACAGCAATGGTTGAGAGTTGTTAGTCACTAGGCCCTGGTTCTCCATGAGCTGTTGCGCCACTAAAATTTATTTATTCCCCCTAATTTGGCTCTTAACAGCCAGTTTACGCTCACCGATTTTCATGACTTTTTTTTAAAGAGACAGCTCTGCCAAAAAAAACTTACTCAGTGAAATAAAAGAAACTTTTTACAAAGAGAGGGGGTAACTTATAATGGATTTTGCACAGGCTGTGTTTAAATTCAATGAAGCCATAGAGCAATCTTTGTGTACCTACCTTCACTTAATAAATAAAATCATAATTGAAAACTTTACCCTTTCGAAATATTTTTCATTAAGTATTTTGTTAATTTTTCATTATGTCCTTAATCTAAGTATGGATAAAATATCTGATGAGTTATTTAACTACCAGGTCAAGGAACAACTATTTTATGCATGGATGTGTTTTATTTTCTACATGCCCAAGCATAAATTTTAACTTTTATTATTTATTACTATTTTTGCCATTATTGTAGCTATATATTCTACAAAATACACAAAAACAAATCTCTTACAAGAAAATTCTAAATGACCTTAAAGCCATAATTACCATCAGTTCAAGTTCCTTGAACAAACCAACTATATATGTAAATATAGAAGGTATGTGTGTAGGTAAGGTAACCTTAATCTCAAGATGCTTTGCCATTAAAATTCAAAATTACAGAACCAATTATGGTAACTTCCGAAATATAATTGTGGTCATCGTACACAAATCTGGGTTCGTTCAAAAATCCAATTGAATCTACCTAGTTTCACCCGTTTCTTCGTGCACACTGCACACACATAGACACGCACACAAACAAAATGATTTTGCTTTCTTCTTTGACTTCAAATAATCCACTGTGTGTGTCTCTTTCTCTCTCTCTAGAAATTGCTGTAAAACTGCTCATTTTGTTAACAAACGCAAACGTTAAGGAAGGATTGAATATTGAGAGCCACAAAGAGCTTTTGGGAAACAGAGCTATGTTCATTCCATGCGGACAAATCAAATCTAATTGCATATACACACTGGAATGTCATCATTATCTTGGGTGTAATATACACTACACATGCCTCTACACACACACAAACAGCATTCACCCAGAGCTTGAATGTACCTCTATTCCTCTATGTATATAACATGGGTATGTCCTTCAGGACGACCGTAAACGCAACTTCCATATTACAATTCCCATAAGAAACCGCAGTTCCAATTGTGTTATTCGAACAATTTTGCATATAGAAATGGACGAAACGAAGAGATAGAGGTGCGTAAATGGTTGCCAAATATCATAAAATGATGTCTTTGCGGCATAGTGTCACATGAATTCTAAAAAAAAGTCTTTTCAAGAAAACTGGAATAGAACTTAACTGTGTAGAACTTTTGACAGCGATGAAAGTTAAAAAAAAGTTATAAATAAAGATTTTAAATTGTTGTCTAGGAGTTGCCAAACTTAGGCCCAGTGCGAGATCATCTTAGTCTCAGGGTTAAACCAGATTAAACCCAGAAACGTGTTTTTCAGTTTAAGTTTACTCTGATTTAACTCACCTTCTTTGGTGAGTTAACTCAGGGAGTGCCTTTTCAGTTGTGGCGCCAACTCGATTTTGATAGTGAAAGTTTTTATCAGTGCAATTTCGTTGCGCTGCCCTCTCTATTTCGATGCGTGAAAGACGCAGAAGTTTGGTATTCATAGTGTCGCACTTCATTGGTCTTAGATCTTTAACAACTGAAAGATAAAGTTAATCCTCAACTGAAAAACTGTTTCTGAGTTAACTCGGGGTTAATTTATTTTCAGGATAAGCTAACTCTGATTTAACTCAGAGTTAACCCTGATCTGAAAAGATAGCCCTTAGACACCATAATTGGGTTTCAAAACCTTGACTTAAATGATTTTAAGGGCCGGTTTTTCAGTGCGAGTCTCGGTATTAAACTTGGGTGAACTCCAGAAACGTATTTTTAGTAAATTAAAATTCTAAGTTAACTCCAAATTAACTCACCTTATTCGGTGAGCTAACTCAGGGAACAAATTGAGGCCCTAGAGCATCAACTTGGTTTCGATAGTCAAAGGCGTTGAAGGCTGATATCCATAGTGTAGCACATCGACTTCAATAGATTTTTGAGAAGTGAAAGAAAATGGTAGCTATCAACTGAAAAACTTCTCGTGAGTCTACTTGGACTTAATTTATTTTCAGGATAACAAAATTCAAATTTAACTCAGAGTTAACGCTGAATTGAAAAACTGGCCCTTATTGTAGGCAATAGAATTAAGCATAG
The DNA here is from genome assembly GCA_946251815.1 of Dasysyrphus albostriatus. Taxonomy (NCBI): domain Eukaryota; kingdom Metazoa; phylum Arthropoda; class Insecta; order Diptera; family Syrphidae; genus Dasysyrphus; species Dasysyrphus albostriatus. The sequence goes on along the minus strand of OX276337.1, from coordinate 138,173,992 downwards.
TAAGAACTGGTTTGAACAACTAACTCCCCCTCGCCCTCCGTTGTCGAAATATTTCTTTTGTGTTGATTTATTTATTTTTTTTTTCTAAAAATTCATCATACCTGGCAGCCATAATGAGACAAAATCTTTGAATTAAATTGAATAAAGCATATTAAGAACTAGTTTGAACAACTATCCTCGCCCTCGCCCTCCGGTGTCAAAATACCTCTTTTGTGTTGATCTGTGTTTTTTATTCTTTCTAAAAATTCATCATACCTGGCAACCATAATGTGACAAAATCTTTGAATAAAATTCCTCAACCACATTGTTTCAGCATTCTTCCCTGTTCTCTCAAGAAAACGTAAAGATTTCCAGAAAGTATGTTTCAATTCTTGACAACAATCATCATATTGTGTCGCTCTGTTTTCCATTTTTGTGATTTTAATTGCTTCCGCTTCGGACCACTAATTCTGTTTTCTCTCTTCAATAATGTTAGAACATTATTTTGTGGTTTTGAATAAGGAATTGGAAAATTGTAGGTATCCTACCTCAAACTTCCATACCTTTCTCTACTAAAAACCATTCGAAACTGAAAGCTAATCAAGGTTGGTTGGTATTTAATTTTTTTTTTTTAAGTAGTTGTTGTTGTTGCCTACCAGTACAGTATAGTTACAGTTAGCAAAAGCTAATAGTGTGCCCGGTCGGTCTTATATTTTCATATTATTGTCGAAATGTGGTGGTTTCATTATGGGGTTCCATTACTACCTATTTCGCTGGGTGTAATTTTATTCAGCCATTGGTTGCTTCAATTCAAAATTATTGCAAATGTAGTTTTGACTTTGTGCACTTAGAGTAGATTTTTGTGAATATAGGTATAAGAGTATAGACGTGTGTGTTTGGATGAGTTCTGGTGTTCTAGCATGAGATACATAGGATACAGGGTCATGAACATAAGGGTAGCAAATTAAATTTGCTTCCAACCGCAACAGCAACATCGAATTTGCTTAAACACCCCCCCCCCCCCCCACTTTATAAATAGAAAGGGGTTTTTTGGGACAAAGTGAATGGTGAGGGGATGTGGGATGAGTAAATGGGGGTTAGAATGATTGCAAAATAGAAGCTAACCACAACGTCTGGTCTTGGAATATTTAACTGAAATTGGCCCGAAAATTGTTGGAGAGTTTTATGGCTGAAACTGTACCACTTGGACAATGTAGCAGCTTTTAAACACCATCTGGGTATTAGGGGTAAAGGAGTAAGAGAGATAGAGAGAGACAAAGAAAAAGATAGAGCAAAGCAGCAGTAAGCAGACACATCAAGAACCATCAAAGTTAAAATTTAACATCACAATGCATTCAGTTCTGCTGTTGATGTAACTGAAATGGTTTCATGGTTGGTAAAAAGGGTTGCATAAACTTGTGCAAAATGAAAACCTGATGTAAAGGATGAGGACATAGTATTCTTTTTTTTCCTGTGGGAAGGATGTGGCTAGGCTAATTGATCAATTTCAAACATGATCGTATATGTAAGCCTAAATTGGAAAAGCGAAATTTTTACACTGCGAACTGCTTCAGATGTCTTCGTCATCTTTTTCTTTGTTTCAAAAGGGGGTTAAAGCATTTAATTATTCCCGTAATAAGATTTTTTCAAAAATGCCAATAACCCACTGTTCACAAATAGAAGGTATTATATTCCTGAGGTTGTCGAAATTGGAATTGTCAGAAATAAAAATATGGCTGTGAATGTGCGAGGACGAAAAAACACGTAAGCACAGCAACAAATTGAAATTATCAGAAACAAAAATGGCTGCGAACGTGAGAAAAAAATACAAGTAAGCACAACAACAAATATTGACTGAATAAAAGTCAAAATTGTAGTGAAATTACCTGTAATATGTGAACTTTTGCACTCAGGGCTTCGTTTGGGAGTCGGATGGCTCTCTAAATTAAGATTATTTAAAATTTGGTAGTAGCACAGTTTTATGATTTTTTTTTTTCAAAATATAAATATAAAGAAATCAACAAATAGAAATAAAATAAGAAAAAAACCAAGCTGATGCTAACTTGTAAATATTAAGGCTGAATTAAAATATATCTAAATGCCATTTAAAGATGGAGTTTGTTCTTCTTTTTCAGCTACAGATTCATTCACTGTGTTCAAGTGGTAACTGTGATGTGACCTCCCTTTGAGGCGGAGGTGGAATTACCTTAGCCTTTGGAAAAGGTCATTATTCTATATTCCAAAATTCTGTTTGGCCAAATTTCTGTATGAACATAACTCTGTATTCCATTATTTTGCTTTTTCATTATTCTGTATTCCAAAATTCTGAAAATCCAGAATACCATATTTCAAAATTCTGTAAATCCAAAACTCTGTAAGTGAAAAAATTCAATTTTCAAAATTCAAAATTCTGTAAATCTAAAATTCCAATATTTCTTCAATGTAAGTTTATATTTCACTCCCCAGAAATATTTCGATGATAGTTTTCTGATTTCTTAGTTCCAGATGTACCTACAAACGTGTTTCAAAATTTTGACCCGCAGTTCAGCAATTTTTACTGACTGATTTTGGAGGAACTACTGCGATTCAACGATGTGAGGGTTCAAGATTCAAATATGTTTTAGTAGCCAATTTAATGTCTGAACTATCCATTGTGTGGGTTAAAAAAAATTGCTGAAGTACGTATTAAATATTTGTAAGACTTGCCCTTAGTAAGCTAATTGTGGTTCATATAAAATTGAATTGAATTGCACCAATGTTGAGCTCTCTTAATGCTCCACCAATCTCAGATATACAATTCATTGCAATAATTCGGAAACCCTATTACCTTGGATTGTCTCCTATAAGACAAATAGCTATATCGTGAATTAAAAAGAATATTTTATTCAAGGAAAATATCGTTAAATAATAAATAAAAATAATAGATGGATATAAACACATATCGTTAAATTAATAAAAAGAACGGTATAACAGATTAATTAATAAATACCAACGTAGAATATTTTGGCTGACAGTAATAAAAATTACATGTGCTCAAATGCCAAACTGAAAATAAATTATAAAATGGCCGATTACAGCTTTAAGCATCACCATGTTCACTAATACAAGCAATATAGAAATTAAGTAACACAATCTAACATAAGCATTGTATAACAACTTTACTGGATGACTATTGAAGCAACATAGAGAGTTTTAAGAAACAATGGTACATCACTTCAATCACGCTGATAATTTCCACTAGAAATTATTTAAGGAATCAGTAATACTCCAGTAACTTATTTACCTCCCTTTAGGATAATAATAGAAGCGCTATAGAAACAAATAAAACTTTAATGTCTGAAATGAGAGGCGATTTCTAAGTTGGGTTATTACTGGTTGATCGTATGGAAAAAAGTGTATTAATATTTTTGTAGATTACAATGCAATTTTTAAATTGAGCATAAATTATTTTATGACAGCTTCGTTTTTTAAAAGTTAAAATCAAAAACCTGGAATTTTGGGTTATCGACGAAATTTTTCAAATAATTATATCTTTAGAATTAACTCTTAGAAAAAATAAGTTTTTTTTATTAAAAGTAACATAGTGCAAAAACTTTTCATACAAATATTATCGATAAGACTCACCATTTCTTAGTTATTTGCAAAAAATTATATATTTGTCAATTTATGCATTTTGAAACACCGATATCTTCTTAACGGTCAGTCGGAGAAAAAAAGTGTCATAACATTTTGGGTGGAGAATCATAACATTGTTTCAAAATTAAACGTAAAAGCAAGTAACTATTTTCGACATTTAACTTTGAAAAACTTTTAACGCAAGCCAAGCAAGCCTAGTGCAAAAGTAAAAATTATTGCATTTGAAAATCTTCACTTGCAGTTTTTTCGCAAATTGGCATTTTTTTGTACATTTTTCCTGGGTTATTCGGAATTTTGTACCCGTTCCGTATTTTACTCTTAAATTGTTCAAGGCAGGGTTTTTCTTTTCAATTGTCTTCTAAGTCCGAAGAAGCAACATAGATATAGCAAAAATTCTTGAAACAACACTCCCAGTTTTATCTTTGGTTTACCAAATGGATCGACTAATATTTTTGTTTAGATTGAAATAATTTGAAAAAATTATAAAATTTCTTAATTTAAATAAATCAAACAAATTACAAAAAGTTTAAATGCTTATACTAATCACAAAACCACCTAAAAGCCTAAAACACAAGCTTGTACATAGGTAAATTAAAAAAAATTTATTTTGAAATCAAATATTTACGCAAGTATTTTTAGTTTTAACAAAATTTTTTGTTGCTGTGGAAATTATAGAATATTCTCGGAATTTAACTGTTTGTTCTGTTCGATCATCCATTTAATGTGATTATGTCAATCCAATTATTGAAAACAAAACAATTTAATCAATCCCCATCAATATACCTATGTACAGTTGATGTCATCTAATTCAATTTTCAAATTCCACCCAACTAAACTATTTTGTTGAGCTATGCGCTTCTGTTGGAATTATTATACGCAGCAATCTAAAAAATCAACAACAACATTAAACTAATCACAAAATACGAATCAAATCACTGATGGTTTACTAATTCAAACCAGAAATAAAAATAAAATATATTTATATTTAATTTTCGACATACAATCATGTTCAAGTTGTATTATTTTTATGCGCATATTTGGTTATTATATGTAGAATGTAAAAAGTAGTGATTTAGGAATTAATAATATAATTAGACCAAAACATAACAATAATTTCATTGTTTTTTTATTATGTTTTTTTAAAAAAAAAATTGTAGTACAGCATCAAACATATTTTTATGATTATATTTTTTTTGTGTATTTTAAAAAGAAAAAAAATTCCAACCGTAAACATAAACCGCATCCACAATTAATACTTTTTAATTAAAAAGGATAGTTATTGCAACGGTTCTGTGTATATACCTACGGCGGCGTTGGGGTGGTTATGGCGTCAGTTGGAGATTCTGACACACACAAAAAAAAAAAAAGACACATGCACCAATGTCAATAATGCCAGACAAATTACCTATAATTTAAGTGAAAAATTGTAATTTTTTGGTAATTTTGGTGTTCGTCGTCGGCTTCGTCTCTCTTTGGCCGCAGGATATTATGAAGCGAACCATGAATGTGAATTTCTTTATCGTTTAAATAAAATAAATACATATACACATAACCATATACTTCCATGCTAGCCATAGCGTTGGCGTTGGCATTGGATTTTATAACTGTGTGCGTTTTTATCCTTCGTTGGCAGGATGGTGTTTTGCTTGCATAGTAGTCGGTACATCCTTTGGCTGCAGATTCAACTTTCAATATGATACATCACACTCCGCATCATTCTATTGTGACACTACATTCTGTTTTATAAATTTTTTGGATTATAGAATAGATCTTCGGTTGATCCCAGGTTGCCGAAATATAGTTCTTCAGTGCAATGATTGAAGATTGGAATGAGACTAATCGGCCTAGAAATAAACGAGGCAAGTTCAAGAATATGCCATTAACAAACAAAGAAACATCAGGGCAGTGGGCCTTTGAACAAATCGTTAGTTTTGATAGGAACAACTGCGAGGTGCTCGGGAGCACGTCTAACTCGGAGTAAACATTAACCCCACAAATACCACTGCCACTTAAGTTCTGATTCGACTAAGAATTTCTTTAGCAAATACAAATTTTCTGCCGGTTGGATTTAGTGTTGCTCATCCATAAAACGGAGAATACATTCTACAAAGCCCCTCCCACCTGATTTAATAGAGCTGATTGTCACCAATACGAAGAACTCCTAACCAGGGTTGCCATCTCTTCAACAAGTTCGATTGCCCAGTTCAGAAATTTTTGTAGCTCAAAGGTGGAGCCCAAAAAGTAGCACAATAACGATGAAAAAATGTCCTCATAACTTCAATCACAATTTATTTTTATTTAAAAAAACAACGGAAAATAAAATAAATTTTTTGCTCATAAAAGAAAGAAGGAAAAGTGTTTTATTTATGATTTATTTATACGAAAAGGAATATATCGCCCAAGATTAGATTTGGGCTATTAGTAATTTCGGAAAAAGATAGCCCCATTCTAGCAACATTCGAAACTAAATTATTTCAGCAGATAGGATAGGATGAGTAAGCTTCTTGAGGAGATGATACAACCACAAATTCTATGAGTTACGCCAAGGTTGATAGATAGTTTGACAAAAATCACCTTTTTTTGACTTTTTAATTATTTTGTATTTTGTATTTTTTTTTTGATCTACCTTAATATTTTATGGTTTTATTTTTGTGACGTAGAGTGTAAAGCAATTTGTGTCAAGCAATTTTCATTAACTTCACATCAGGGCAGTGGGCCTTTGAACAAATCGTTAGTTTTGATAGGAACAACTGCGAGGTGCTCGGGAGCACGTCTAACTCGGAGTAAACATTAACCCCACAAATACCACTGCCACTTAAGTTCTGATTCGACTAAGAATTTCTTTAGCAAATACAAATTTTCTGCCGGTTGGATTTAGTGTTGCTCATCCATAAAACGGAGAATACATTCTACAAAGCCCCTCCCACCTGATTTAATAGAGCTGATTGTCACCAATACGAAGAACTCCTAACCAGGGTTGCCATCTCTTCAACAAGTTCGATTGCCCAGTTCAGAAATTTTTGTAGCTCAAAGGTGGAGCCCAAAAAGTAGCACAATAACGATGAAAAAATGTCCTCATAACTTCAATCACAATTTATTTTTATTTAAAAAAACAACGGAAAATAAAATAAATTTTTTGCTCATAAAAGAAAGAAGGAAAAGTGTTTTATTTATGATTTATTTATACGAAAAGGAATATATCGCCCAAGATTAGATTTGGGCTATTAGTAATTTCGGAAAAAGATAGCCCCATTCTAGCAACATTCGAAACTAAATTATTTCAGCAGATAGGATAGGATGAGTAAGCTTCTTGAGGAGATGATACAACCACAAATTCTATGAGTTACGCCAAGGTTGATAGATAGTTTGACAAAAATCACCTTTTTTTGACTTTTTAATTATTTTGTATTTTGTATTTTTTTTTTGATCTACCTTAATATTTTATGGTTTTATTTTTGTGACGTAGAGTGTAAAGCAATTTGTGTCAAGCAATTTTCATTAACTTTGCAGAGGAACACAAAATTGATATTATTATTTTTTTTTTTGTAACATTGATTTTTGGTTTACTTTACAGGCAGCCACTACGCGCGCGATATGATCCGCAAAGCAAATCAGTGTAGCGCTGCAATTTCCAATCAATTCAATTCGGCTTGATCGAATTTGGTGACAAAAATTAATGCCACTATAATAAAAGGAGTGTTCTCTAGATATAATATTGGGGAAAAGACTATATAAATAAATGTTATATATCCGTAAATAAAAAAAATAAAACTACCATACCAGAGGTTGATGATGTAATTAATAAAGTATAATCTGTAATTGGAAAGATATATGAACTGTCACGAACTGCTGCCCTTCAAATTATGCAATATTGATGCTGTGGGGAAAAGTTTTAAGAATCAAAAACACTCCAAGTATTTTTTTCAGTAAAAATCTTTGTTTTCAAAATTCAAATTAAACCTGAAAAAATAGTCCCATGCTTAAATTAAGTAATATCTACAACAGTTGACTTTTTTTTTATATATGGGTAGGTACTACTTATAAAGATTGAAGTTTTTACTATTTATTATTTGTATGTATGTTTTATCTAGTTGGTTTTTAAGCGCCTAAGGCATCCATTGAAAATTAATTGAATTGACTATACTTACACGCACTTCTGCATCTTTCAAAATATTAAAAATTTGGTACCCAAAAATAGAAGGAGGAGTGCGTCTCTTCAACACCTACCTTTTAAATCATCAGTTGTTATTTTCCCAATACGAGTTTGGCAATTTCATCTAGAGGCATTTTCGCAGTATTTTTCATTTTCAAAATATTCAAATATTACATAAAAAAGTAGGTCCCAATCCCAACCTTTGATATAAAAAAGTGTTTTTTTTCGAAAAGTGGTAGCATTATAATTTTACTCTAAGGTGCGTCTACCCAACATCAATTTTTAAAGACATCAGCCGTTATTTGTTCTAAAAATGTTTGGCATCTAGAGACGTTTTTGTACCTTTTTTATGGTCAAAATGAAGATAATTACCAAAAAGGGTGAGGTATCACACTTGGCCCAAAATTTACTCAGCATTTCAAAGAATGTTTTCACTTAATGTTTTCGATTAATGAACAAAATGGGTTCTTCCTTTTGGATTTGATAAACTGTTTCTTGTCAAATATTTCTTGACTTCGATTTCATTTTACCAAAGTAAAGTTCACTTTAATCTCATGAAAAAAATAAGCTGTAACAAATTCACACGAAAATAATACGGTAATTAGTTATTTCGTGCGCTAAATTGTGCGCTTTGACAGATGATCTAAGTATACTAAGAAACGAAAATTAATTTTTTTTTCTAAGTTGCGTACCACTTGGCTAAAATACTTGACCAAATTTTGAAGAGAATTTTGTTTTGGAGAAAAATTTTAGTACAATCGAAAACCAAAAGAGGAATTTAAATTAATATGCAATTTTTAAGAAAGTTTTAAAAATGTCTTTGAAATCGTCAAAATATCTTCGAATTGCAAAATCAAACTGAAATAAAGCCTTAAATTCAATTTTGAGGACACTGATTGTATTATAAACAACAATTTTATGATGCGGTTCCTCGAAAACATTTCCTGCAAATTAAAGATACCGAAAACACAGTTTTTTCAACTAAAAGCTCTTAAAGATCTCTGGGCTCAGCTTAGCCTAAAAGTTATCAACAGCTAAGCTAAGGAAAAGAGGTGATATTACTCCCCAAAACTGCTCATTTTAGTCCAAAGTTCTATAAATTTCATTTTCTTTATGTGGAAGAGATGTCAAAAATGCTGCAGTAAAAGTTAAGAATTGTTCAAATCGTGTAGCTCCATCTGCAGCATTTTTGACATCTATTCCAGCTCCAACTTACATGTTGCTCTGGCAGTAATTTGTTATGCCCCAATACCGTTTTCTTATTCAGTTTTTTTTTTTAAAGCTTCGGATAACATCAGGTTACATGTAAGATTGATAAGCCCCAACCTTGTTGAATGTTCTTAGACTTTAGAAAAAAAGCAGCCACCATATTAATTTGCTAGTCCCATTCGCATTTCAATATTCAATTCACTTGAGGCCTGCAAACAATTTTCTTAGGCATAATTTGCTAAGTCCCATTTTCACTTTTCTTTTAGGTCTTGGAATAAATAGAGCCTACGCACATTCGATTTGCTTTGAGATATATAACATACATTTTTTAGCCCCTAGAGCCTCCGCCAATGCCTCAGGGATACATCCCATGACAAGTGATGGCCAGATACGTTCGAAATTAACCCCGTCGAATATTTTTTCAAAATTGACGAGCATGAGGTATAAGGGGCAATCGATTTCCCATCAGCTTATTGTTCCAGAATTATTCCACTCGCAAAAAATAGTAGCCATTATTCTGGTCGTCTTTGAGCAGTGCAAAGAAGTGGTCCATCCATCTTCTTAGCTGATCGTCCATTGTCACGAAAAGAGTGCCGTTTAAGTCACACACAGGACGGGTTGTGGTGTTACGTTGCCCAAAAATTCCCTTGGTAATTCAGTTAGGTCACGTCTCACACAGCAGCGTGGTGTACTCTTTTAAGAGTTGTTCGTTCTGAACAACTTTCATGCATGACATTTTCAGAAATAATTCGCCCTTGCCATGATCATCGGAGTATTATTTTGACTCAAAAGTGTCTTAGGGTCAAGATCTGGTCTGCCTCGGGACAGTTGTGGAGTCTGTTTCCATAAAATTCTTTACTTGGTCGCACTTATCGTCTAGGGATATTATCATCGTTTACAAATAAATAGTTCGTAGCTGCTTCCATTAGCTTAACGGTTTAATGTTTGGATTAGTTAGAGCACTTGTTAGAAGCCTTTGGTCTCGTTGCTATCATCTCTGAATTTCCCTGGAAAATAGCTCTTTGAAGCTGCAGCGTGGCTTATACAGAATGATGGTCGCTACCAAGATGAGCCTTATACAAACATTCCGAACCTTACAAATTGATTTCTTCCATTGTAATTGTGTATTATTGGATTATTCCAAGTGACTTTTGTGAAAAGTTTTGTGTGGAAACAAGGATGTATCAACTACAAACTGACGAGTACATTCTCTGACCTAAGCAATGCTTAGCCAAAACACGTTCTAGATCAACGTTATCCAGGCCAACTTGGCATTTAAGTTGCCACTTTTATCGTCATATTCTGCATTATTTATTTAGGAGCCTATTATATTGGATATAATGGTTATCTTATGAACTTTGGAGCTAAGCCGTACCGTCATAAGCCTTGCCGAAACTGCAAAAAACGTCAGCCTTGTATTTTTCCCACAAATCTAATTTTGATGGCGAACAATGTGTGAACTTTAATCGCAGGCGCATAAACCATAGGCAGCATTGGAAAGTGCATGAGAGTTTTTGTATAATGTTTATCAGAGTATTGTGCGTACGAACACGACACCAATTAATTTTCATATAAAAAAAGGGGAAGTGAAAGTATTTATTTCAATTTTTCCTGTAACTGGTGATAGACCTTTGAAAAGATAAGATTTTTGATTTTTCAAAAAAATACTTCCAATAATTTAATTTTTTTTTTATAATATTGTGGCAAGTGCGTCTAAAATACACCAATATTTGAACACGGACTGCATGCTAGCCATTTTCTCACCAGCAAATATTGGTGTCAAAAATTAAGTTCGGTGCACTCCATTAGGTACAATGTTTCTGTAAGTAAATAATTGAAAAGCTTGACCAATTTCAAAAGCCAAAATCAGAACAGTTCATTAATGTTTTTAAGAATTCTCCAAAAAATCTTATAGACATAAACATCATTCGAAAAATCTCCCTCCATTGTCAATATTATTTGACATTGTAAAAACAAACCCAAAGTTACCAAAACACCATTTTTTAATCTCCACTTCCTTACCAAAAGATTCAGCATCAGCATGTCTCGAGAGAAGACAGCAGCAGCACAATAGATAGATACACAAGGACTTAAAGTGTCTGATAATAAAATAGAAGAAAATAACCACTGTCATCCTTGTTTGGTTCGAAGAAAAATAGTCTTCGAATTGTATACAAAAAACCATCGTCCTTGTCGTCGTTCAAATCCCTTGTTGCCTTGTGCAGTAAAACATCCGTCATTGCCATATTTTTCCGACCAAAATCCATTGGCAGCATGGTGGCAATTCCGAAAGCCAAGAAAACAGCCAGAATAATAGTGTGATGAGGATGACCTGCAATCTTCAATAGAATGAACGAACGAACGAATTGTTGCAATATTCCCATGATGCATGGGGCTGCTGATGGTGCTGAAGAGTGAGAGAACAATAAGAGAACGAGTGGATATCAGCAGGGACAAACTACTGGTACTGGTGTGGTACTAGATGCTGTGCAACATGACAAGAAAAGAAAACGAAAATAGCTCATGGCTGAATGGATGGACGTACACAGATGTGATTCCAATTGGGACAATCCCTTTGGGCATTTCATTCACACTCTCAGCGTCAGAGCTGGTATAGACTAACCCCTTACCACCCTGCAACCTATCTCCAAGACTTGAAATCATAAATCACTGCCCCAGGGAAAGCAAATGTATAAACGATGAAGAAGACGATGGATATCGTCTCTCAGTGCACCGGAATAAATAATTGAACCGCAAACACCCAGTCGAGTGTATGGGATCACTCCTCATCAGATTAGAGAACTCATCTATGTGCAAGGTTCCATATATTTTCAAAACCTCTTAGAACTTGACAACGACGGCAAAATAGAGTACAATCAGTTTTAAAATGCATTCAGACAAATTGTATGCTCATTTGATGTGGAGCTAAGAACGTTTCAAAGGACTTTTTCATACCAGAGAAGTATTTAATTGGGGGAACATACTTGTATAAAGAACTCTGAGAGCAAATACCAACATGATTAATGTTCTCCCTTATAAGTGGGAGCATGCAGGTTTTGGAAATTCTCATTCAATAAAAATCCATATGTTCCAAACCCATCAAACTAATTTTGAATTGTTTCGAGAACTTAGAACATTTTTTGAAGGGAAAACCCTTTATACCTATTGAAGTAGGATATTCAGACTTTGGTATTTTGAATACAACCATGATTCGAAATATTATTAGGTACATCGCTTCTTAAAGTAATCGTAGAATTAATTTTAAAAATTTTAGAAAGTGAATAAGTTTTTAGGACTGTCAACTTTTTTTTCTAGAACTTGTAAGATGTTCGCTTGAAAAGATTTTATTTTCTTAATGCTAAAAAGTTTTGAGATGTTCGTTCAAAAAGAGTTATTTCTTTCTCAATGCTATATTCGGAAGTTTTCATATTCATGTCTTGAAATTCGTTTGAGATATTGAAAGGCTTTGAGGTTTTTCCTTTGTCTTGTGATGTCTGGAAATTTTAATAATTTTAGCTGGTATTTTGAATCAGAAAAACGTCAAAATTCTTTGAATAACAGAGATGATGTCGACTTGTGATAAATATTAACTGACTTATTATTTTTGGGATTTTTAAGTATTATAAGTTTTGATATGTTTGCTCAAAAAAAACTAAGGTTTTGGGATGTTCGTTCGAAAAGGCTTTACTTCTTTCCTAATGCTTGTCTTGATATTAAATGAATTTCTTTGGTCATATTTAAGTTAAAGCTTTGGGACTTTTCTTGTCTTTTGATTTTTGGGATTTTCAATAATTTTAGCTAGGATTTTGAATAAGAAATACACAAAAATCCTTTTTAAAAATGAGATGATGTCAATTTTTAATGAATAAAATGGCTTATTTTTTTGTTTATATATTTTCTATTATTTTAAATACATTTTGGAATTTTGAATTAGAAATAAGATATGAGGATCTACAAATTTTGAAACTTTGAGTTCCTAAATTTTACAATAAAATTGAGAAAATGATGAATTTCTAGATGAGTTTTCAAACTTTATAGTTATATTTTGATATAGCTTCCTTACTTATAAATTCTTGGGATATTCGATTTTGTTTTTAAATTTTTTGTGATTTCCAATCAAAAAGTGATTTTTTTGAATTTTAGTTTATGGGCCTTGTAGTTTTCTTAATAATTTTGGGATTTTCGATTATATTGCTTTAAATGTAGGGATTTTGAATATAAAAGTTTTTATAACTGAAATCTCATGAATTGCGATGAAAAAAACTAAGTTATGACATTTGGGATTTTCAAGAATTTCAACCTACATTTTGGGATTTTGAAAGAGATATAATGTTTAAAACCGTGTATTTACAACTGAGATGTTATAGTTTTCGACTAAGAATATCGTCGACTTTTGGGATTTCCAATATTCATATTGAAATTTATGGTATTTTTTTATAAAAGGCTTTAACCCATTATTAAAAATGTCTAAATAAACGTTTTCAAAACAATTTCTGAACTACACATTTAAATAATTTAAGTGAATTTGCATTTTCGACTTATTGTTAAATTTATTTTCCGTTCGTTCCTGATGTTTTGATAATCCTTATAGTATTATCATCTTTGTACTTAACGTCTGCCTTGTCCTGCTGCCCTGTCCTATATTATTTTTCTTAAGTCCAATATTTATGTCTCTACTTTTTTTTGTATTTTCATTTCAGAAAAGAAGCCTAAAACTTCTGTAGGAAAACACCTTCTGTACACACAAAACAGAGTGTCTCCATTCTATGGCATGTGGCCGACAGAAAACAGGAAGCAAAAGTCATCTTCTATTCAATAATTCACCAGCCCAAATCGGTTTTAAGTTTTCTGAGGCATTTAGTTGGAACACTCATGGCAGAGTTGCAAGATATGTTTGTATGAATGTGCATTTGTATAGGTAAGAAGACTCCAAAGACTAAAGTAGACCAAAAAAGAGGGTGGATAGCAACGAAATAGAAAAGTCACCTGAATTATTGATCCTAGTTGGCAAAAGTTCTGGCAATTGGAAATGTTGTGATGGGATATAGTATAAGGAGTAAGAAGGAGTTTTCGGTTCTTGTTTGGGCTTTTGGATGTTGGATTATGAAGAAGAATAAGAAGAAGCAGCAATAGCAGCATCCAAAAGAAGATTAGGGATGTGGCTTTTGGATTGTTTCTTCTTTGGCGAAGATATACATCAGCCACTCATATAGAATTCTCAGAGAAAATTTCAATTAGTTTGGGTTAATTTTAAATTAATTTAGATAAACTAAGGGAGTTTGGCGAGGAGGATTCTTGCTAATCGCTTCTTCGATTTAGTTTTAATTGCTTGGAAAGCAAACTGAGTGTATAAGAGCTTTGTGTAAGTATGTGTTGTTTTAAGTTAGATTATTTTTTTTTTAAAGAGAAGACACAAATAAGCTTAAGAAGAGATATAAAATGTAAGTATATGTTGAGCTTAAGTTTAATTGCTTGCAGAAATTAAGAAATACAAAAGGTATTTTTTTTAATGCTATGTGATGAAAATTTCTTCGTAGATTGTTAGCGCCCAAGAGGATAGATCACGGAAAAGTTCCTTGACCTAAACAAAAATTTCGACCAAAAGGTATAATTTAAGACTTATTAAAAGGGTTAAGATTTATTGGAAAACAGAGGAGAAGGATTGCTTCATAAAACATATTTTCCACGAAAGTTCCTTAAGTAAACTAACCAATCGAACAAAATTTTAACCCTCCCTATGTTTTAATCAAATATTTATTTATATTCCCCCATGAAAACCCTCACATAAAACAAAACACCGATTGCAGGTATTCTAATATTCCCTACTTTACAAAATTGAAGCAATGCAATAATTTGTAGAAAGGTAATAACATTTTAGCAATAAAATTAAACGAAAGATGTGCAAATCATTAAATTTTTTTACAACATCACATCTTATTCAAATGTTGGTATATAAACCACTAAACATAAGTTCATGTGGGATTCTACTCGTATTTTTAAAGTAGGTACATACTCTCTATAGCTTGCACACGAAGAAAATTTAAGTATGACATAAATTTTATCTTTCTAATACGTCAGGAACTTTTGGTTTATATGGTCGCTTAACAAGAAGTACCTACAGTTATTCATATAGGTACTCGTACCTTCTTGGTACATCCACTGCATACTACCATTCCGGCCATAATCATCATTCACATTCATCATCGTTTTATTTATATTCTGTTTTTTCTTTTTTTTTTATAAAATAAAATGGGGGGACTTGTGATTTTTTTTGCAATCCTTTTAAAGGTTTAACATATTCGATGATAAAGCAAAAATAAAAATCAGTCGTCAATCAAAAAAATTTAGAATTTTATTATTAGGCGTGTTTTACTAACAAATGACAATCTTAATCGCAGTACTACTTAAAGGGAGAGTAGCTTTAGAAATTTACTACAAACGAGAAGATCTTGACGTATAAAGGTTGTGTTTTCCTTTTTTGATTCTGATTTCTTCTTTTGAACCAACCCTTTTGAACCACTTACGCCACTTTATGAGCAGTTTTCAATTTGCTAACTAAAAACTAAAACTAGAGTATTGAAAAATATAATAAAATGGCGCCCAACAAAACTAAGTGAATTTGTTTAGGAATAAAGTTTTGCTTCCTGCCTACTTTCATGTCTCTATATTGGCATCCATATCACCTCTTGAATACGATGAATATAGCTGTAGCTTGAAGCGAAATTTTAGGTTTGTTTTACTTCGCTACAACCTCAAACCATTTAAGTTTTTCTTTCATAGTTCAAAGCAGAGTCTCAGCTGTCAGAAAATTGTATTTTTTTTCAGTTCTGATCATTCGTGTTTCTTTTTCATTCTGAGCGCCCTCCAGGATAGTTACCATATATGTTTATTGCAAACGGAGGCTTAATAACAAGGAAAAGAAGACACCAGATTTCAACAACTCATGCAATCTAACCTATACGGAAGCAAAATATGAGATGAAGCTGGAAGTTCAGAGGCCAAGAATAATTATTATATTGACTGAAGCATTAGGATAGGCTTTAGATCAGGGAAATCCACCATCGACAAAAATATTCGTACTACGGCAGATCTTGGAAAAAAA
The DNA here is from genome assembly GCA_946251815.1 of Dasysyrphus albostriatus. Taxonomy (NCBI): domain Eukaryota; kingdom Metazoa; phylum Arthropoda; class Insecta; order Diptera; family Syrphidae; genus Dasysyrphus; species Dasysyrphus albostriatus. The sequence goes on along the minus strand of OX276337.1, from coordinate 138,157,913 downwards.
CCAGGAGTTTTCAACCAATACCCACTATCTTTCCATCGATTTCAAGGCCGCGTATTACAGCATCTATAGAGATGAGCTATATCCAGAAATGTTTAGTTTTGGCATCCAAACTCACCCGTTTGATCAGGATGACAATGGAGAATGCTCACTGCTCCATCAAGGTCAGCAGAGACCTCATCGATACCTAAACTAACCTTGTGAAACTGGAAACAGCTAGCTGGATACCGAGTAGGCTGGATAAAGCTTGTTGGTGAGGGCCCACCACATCGTGGTCCGTTTGTTGAATTTCGGCGACAAAAATAATTTCCCATGCCAATTTTTAGTACAAATTGATAAAATTTGGTACACGCAATGATTTGAAAATCCTAAATTCAGTGGAACTGCTTATTTTTGTCTAATTTAAACAGGGTCTTCACAGTTTACGTCAGATATATTCTGACCAAATTTCAAAATTTTTCATAAAGTATTGTCGAAGTTGGGAACTCAGTCAAGTTTTTGTTTTAAATATATATTTAAATATGTGCCTGAATGTGTACTTTCACATAAAAATTACTCCAATACTGATTCGTCCAAAATTTAAGTAAGATGGTCCAAAATGATTAGAAATGTTCCCAAAGGATTAGTACAAATTTTAGTGCTAGTTTAAAAAATTTGTTGGATTGGAAATTATTTTAAGACTTTATCCAATCGAATCTGAAAAGAATGTAACACATTTTACGGCTGGAAGTAATAATGAATCAAATTTAAGGTCAACTACTCAAAAACGCGAAAAAATCAAAAATAATGTAAAGTTTTTATTTTAACACATAAACTTGATTAAGTTCCTGACTTCTACAGTACTTAATTTAAAATTTTGAAATTTGGAACCATGTTATGATCTGAATTGTGAAGCCCCTGTTTGAAGTAGATAAAAATAGGCATTAGCACTGAGGTAAAGTATTTCCAAATTTCATTGATTTGTATTAAGAATTAGTGTGGAAATGATTTTTCTCGTCAAAATTCAACAAACGGACCTCGGATTGTAGCACTATCTTAAGAAAGTAACTAAGTAAGGAAGTGAACCATTAGGATCCCAATTTTTTGAAAAAAATAATGGTTATAAATATAAAATTTTGGACTCCAAAGTTAATGAATGAAATAGTAGTGATTTTCAAGCAAATAATGAGTTATGCTTCAGGAACGATTATTTTCAGTTCTATGATATTTAAATTTTTTTTTTAATTTTCTAGGAGAACCCGGGCCTAGTGACTTACAAATCTCAACCATTCCTGTGTGCGTGTAATTGGCCTGGAATGGAAGGGAACTACAATTTTTTGCCGAGTACGAACGGCTAGATGAGATCCAGTTATTAATGACAAGTATACTCTTGGAGGATTGTCAGTTCCTCGCAAGAGGCAGTACCTCGGGAAAATCATTTCTGTTTTTAGGTGACACTGGCTGGAAATTAAACCCAGACCTTCGGCATTACAGTCCAAAAGACAAGGCCTAGTAACCATCTGCAAATGTTAAAGTGAACGCTCAGAACTAGAAGAAACTATTTGTATATTGGAAAATGAGGAGTGATGGAAGCAAATCAGCGCATAAATACTTGGTCCACATCCTGAAAACTTAAAAAAACATAAGAAAACGTACAGCGGGATACTGTTGAACTCAATATAGAAACAAAGGCACTCCACTTGAAGTAACGTGGTCACGGTGGGAGAAGGCTGAGAAATTCAAATTCAAATGCATTTTTTAATATTTTTTTTTGCATTTTTTCCATGGCATCACGAAATTTTAGACGCAAAACTCAGTTCCGGAACCAGCAGCCTCGAAAACATAAAGCAGGAGTAAAATTAAAACTACCCCACAATTTGCTTGCTGGGGTCTTTTTGAGCACAAATTGATTGGACTATTTTCTTCAGACGTTATAATGACAGCAATCTTGTGCAGTCCTCTAACAGCACATCTTTTGATCTGTCATCTGTATAATACTACTGCCAAAAAAGTAACTTAAACTTTTAAAAATATATTTTTCCATATATCAGCTTATCACATAGACTTTTTTTAACTGAACTTTTTTCCTATATATACATTATGTTTCCAAATGAAAACTTAGATTTGTTGTAATTAAAATACACCTATTACATACTTCATATTTAAGAACAACTTTAACCTTGGCCTCAAAAATAGCTCTTATCTAAACCTCCAAGAAATTCCGACGCATGCATTTGATTTTCCAAATTATTCGCTAAAACAACAAAAACCTTCTGTGTATCATTTAGTTTTCTTTACAAAACTAATTTGCATGCAGGCATGCACTTTGCGTTACATTAAGGGCAAAGTTTAACTTTAATAATGAGCCTCGAATTCTTAGTCCCTGAAATTTTGAGCATGAAATTTCCACCGATCACACCTTGTAAAATTGCTATCAACGTTGAAGTGCACAACTACTAGCTATGTGCTGTTGCAAAGTGGCAGCAACTTTTCTCTGCGCTTTGCCACTGTTAATTATTATCGTCTCTGCGGGTCTTATCTTGGAATTTGTCTTAAGGACATGACCTGTCCTCAATTGCTTAAGTTTTGCCACAATCCATATGCACACTCTTCATACCCTTTTACAGTGATATTGTTATCCTTAATAAAACCAAGAACCGTTGAAAGTAAGTGGCCTGTAGATAACTAAGCATGCATACACAGAGCATATACCTTCATCCAGGATTAAGTCCTTGCTATTTTCTTGAAGAAACTTTTGAATACGTGCCTGGTAGATCGACACAATGTTTTGAGAATTTTAGTCCTCTTTGAAGTAGGTATAAGCTAATTTTGTTATCATGTTTCGCTTTGACACATAACCTCTGCTCTGTGTTCTGTTTAAGTTCAGTGAAGTTTATTTGGAAAATCTTACAAGATATTCCTGTTCATGATGGGTAGGTACACCGTCCACGGATTATGGTAAAAGTTACTCCTACCTCTTCCTGATAATATTTTTGTTTCTATGAGTAGAAAGTAAATGCTTGTACAAATTTTATGAGTGTGGTATTTTTGAAAAAAGCTATTGAACCTTTAATACGAATTTAGTTAAAAATCATAAATCTTCCGTCTACTCGTACTTCAAAAACGACATAGCTAGTTTTGGTGTAGTTCCAAAAATGTCCACTCAAAAGTTAATTCTATTCAAAAGTTGAAAATTAAAAAAAGTACAAGTCGTCACATTAAGTTCTATGTAACCAGTGTTTTTAAGCTTTTGTACACGTATCCAAAAAAGTTGGTAGGCACTCAAAGGTTAATGGTTTTCCTGGACGAAATTGCTCTAATGTTCAAAAATACCAAATGATTGACCAAATTGTACCTTCAAAAAGTACTTCAACATGAAAGTTTTATTCAAAACCATTATTATTCGTACAAATTAATAAAAAAGACAAAAAACAAACAATCCCTATCTCATTTATTATTTATCTCTGATACCTACATAGCAAGGATACGAAGTTTAAGGAAAATTTACATCAAGCAAGACTGATTCCATCCCTCCATCTTAAGTCTCGTTAACATCTTACACGTTTTTTTCCACAATTTAAATACGTTAAAAATGTATTATTTTTTTGTAAATTTATGTCACAATAACCTACCTATTATGCAAACGATGTACAACACAAAAAAAAAAATAAAAGACAATCACAACATAACCCAAGGTTAATGACCCCATTTGGGACACTTAAAAATGTAACAAAATACATTCCATTAAAATTCATTATCATCTTCTTTCAACTAAAATGGCTTTTCCGGCGCTAAAACCCTTAGCTTCACTATACAAAAGCAACCAAAAGACTAATGACAAACCATAAAGGTGAAGTGAAACAGGATAAGTGTATAAAAAAAATGGAGGAACCAAAACACAAAAAAAGTATCCATTTTATGTGAATCACGCAAAAAGGGTTCAACAAAGTTACGACTCATAGACGCTTCTCTTCCTCCTTCGCTTGAATTTATTGCTTTGGGTTGTTTTTTTTATTTTTACCTTTTTTTCAACTAAAAAATGGCCCACTATTCAGCACTTATACCTGATCACGGAAAAAAAAACAACTCATCTCTCAAACTCAACCCGTTTCAATTTCAGAGGAGGCCAGTTTTGGTATCACAGATTGTCCATATGACCTATATCACGTCTTTGGCGGCGGCGCCGAGGTCAGACAACCCCAAAAATAAGGTATAATGGAAAAACTGCCATCGTATATGTACCTACTTTGAAGGAGCAGGAATTTGATATTTTTTTTTTCTTAAGGAAACCTTCTCAGGAGCCACGAGCCAGCAGAACTACACCACTATAACCACCACCCACCAAACCACCAACAGTAAAAGTGTAATCCTTTATGAGTTGTGCGATCATAAATCATGGGTCAGTATAACAGTGGTACGTGAGTAAAATCTGTGAGCAAGTATTTGCTGTTCGTTTGCTCCTTCTTCATGCATATAACTACATAGATATATTTCATTCCAAGGCCCAGAACCAGAGAATATAGCTCCCTACACCAATCTGACACGAATCGCTATTATTTTGCTCGTTCAGTGATTCTCGAGAAAATAGAGCCCTGGACAAGACGTGGCATGGCATGGATGGCGTGGCGAGGCGAGATGTATAAGGCAAGTTGAGGTGATTTGATTCAACATTGTGCAAGTCCTTTGATGATGATGAGTTGTTGGATGTGCAATGTGCAATTCTCCGTGGACCAAGTGTATAACCATATCAAGCCAGGTGGTGTGGACTTTGGCACAAGTTCAGTGCACTATATAGTTTGCTTCTGGCTCCCAATATCCCACCATACGAGTATATCCAAGACCCAGGACCACAAATCATTTTTCCCTTCACGTCATATAAGATTCTATGATATTGCTGCGCTGCGGTGTGTGCATTGGAAATGTGTGGGCAACAAATTGAAGCAATTTTCCAGTTTGTTTTAATACAACAATGGATGCAAGAAGCAACATAAGATGTGGCAGATATAATATTATGTAGAAGGGATATAAGTTGGGCATCTGGCTCTGGCTATGGGTATTTGTGGGTCAAGGAAGGTGACTTTATGTATGAGTTTGTCTTATATTTTAAACTTTAATTTTATCACTCGATAGAATATTGGGTTGATGGTATTTTTTAAAAATAATAATGTCTAATATTTGTTTACTGGTAAGTCAATCAGCTAAAAATTGGGGAGTAGAATTATTGGATTTTACCTACATATAACCTCATATTCTGAGGCATAATACAAACAAAACTTAGGGAAATCTCCTTTCTTCAGTACCTCATCTCAGTTCTAACTTTTTTTTTAAATTAATTATTTTTGATTTTAGAAAAAAAGTGTGTAAATTAAGCTTGCAACTATTAAGTTGAGCAAACCTGACAATGGTAATCGTTTGCACTGGTTTGTAAGACTCTTAAGGTAATTTGTACAAGAAGATGGCCAGCCAAATATAACACTCAAAATATCTAAAAATAAATTTACATAGATAATAATCGTTTGTATACGTTTGTCGTTCTTTTTATTCAGATTTTACACGCCTAACTATTTTTTTCTTAGAAAATAGTTTATTAATTTTTTTTTTGGAAAGTGTGCATTTATATGTTTATAATGATTTTTACCGTATCCTTTTTTTTAATTTTACTGTCTCTCTAATTTAAAAAAAAATATTAGAAATTTTTGACATATGACTAAAGATGAACCATTCGATATATCACTCGAAAGATCTGGGATTGTAATTCGAATGCGAGGGACCTACAAAAGAAGAAGTTTTAAATTTAATACAAATTCATAAATCAACACACTCAAGTCGACATATAGTCCTTTTAATTTGTGCTCAAAAAGGCTCTTAGAGAGCAAATTATGGGATAGTTTTCATTTTGCCCCTCTGTTAAGTTTTTGGGGGTGTTAAATCTGAATCTGTGGCTTGCGACAAAAATTTCGTGACGCAACATGCAAAAATGATGCAAACATGAATTTTTTTTGGAGTTTTCACTAATGGCTCGAAAACTACCAGTTATTCGAAAATTACATCAGAATATTATTGAAAGTCTACACAATTTCCAATAAATCTCTGTTAAAGGTTTTTTTCTGTGACAATCCATTTGGACTAAAGCGCTAGTAGAAAATTGACGTATTTTTACTGTTTTCGAAAATCCACTCCAAAGCACATAGTAAATACTTTTGGTGAAATTTTTCGGATTTGGATTCGGATTCCGCACCGAAAATATAAAAGAGGGGCAAAATCAAAACTACCCCATAATTTGCATTGAAAAAATACAATATGACTGGACTAATAACTAAAAAGTTAAAATATCATTTAAATAAAAAAGTACGTATTCGACCAAGTGTACGCTAAAATTAGCCGATGAGCCAATTGTGTTTTTTGTTATTAGCACGTCCACCTCCATTACAAGTGCCTTTAAATGCAGTACAAGACTCGTGTGACTACTGACCACAAAGGATACACTGCATCCATTCGTCTTTTTGTGTTGTTGTTGTTGTGTAGTCTTCAAAGCAACCGGCGCAAATATTTTCTTCAAAGTCTTCGGGCCTATCAGACTTGTCGACTAGCTGGATCTCTTGTCTTCGAATGACGACGCTGAGTTTAAGCACCACCGTTTAATGTACTTTATTTTATTTTTTTTAGAGATTTTAGCCTTGTTCTTTTAAGCGTTTAACTCTGTGCTTACAGATGTAGGTACGTACTCTTGCCTTTTGTTTTCTAAAATTATTTAACACTTGAAAAAGATGGCACCGGGAAAATTATGATTAGCATTTTAGTAGGTGTAATATCACTGGCATCTTCTTGAGCTTGACTTGCAATAGCGGTTTTTTCAATGGATGGCAAAGTTAAAAGAGACATTGGGACAACTTGCTCGTTTTGATAGTCAGTGAATGCGTTGTCTAGTACTATTTCCGGATTGAAAGGATAAATTTCTGTTGAACTTAACCAGAAATTCCGTCTTTTTTGGGGGGTGGCGGCTTTGACCTAAGCACTTACCAGCATTCTTGCAAACTGTAGTTTGTTGATTTTTTATCAGGAATGGTTCTTATAAACAAATTACAAGTTTGAAATAAGACCAGTCCAAAGGAGGAAAAAATTGAGTTGTGTGAGGAGGAAGGAAAAATGAAACTTCTTCTTTGGCCATACCATTTGCTCGTGATATAGACAACGCCTCAGACTTACATACAGAAAGCACAAAATGGCGTTTTGAAAACCGCAGGAACTATCCACGTCCCGCTTTCTCAGAATTTTAACTGAAATTTTGACCTGGATTTAACTTTTCAGCTTATTCAAAAGCCATGCAGCATCGCTCCCTTGGAGAAAATTGTTTGTTCGTCTTCTGCATTGACACTTGTAGTAGCACCTAAGGCATGCTTTTTGCAGTCATTTGCTTTAAACCACCTTCTGATGGTAGTGGCTGGAACTTTATAAAGCTTTGCAGTAGCATTTACTCAGAGGTTTTTCTTCTTAACTTCATGAATCGCAGCAGCTAATTCAGATTCCTCCCAATTGCTTCGGATGGGTTTATTTGTTTTACGGATATTTGGCATAGTTATCTAAAATAATTTAAAACAACTTATAGCTAAAAAACTATTTGTATTATTATATATGGTCAAAGAAGAAGACAAATTAGGCAAGTATGACATTTGATTACAATATACACAAAAAAAAATTAAATAAAATCGTTGGAGCGGTTTTTTTTTTAAACTAATTTTTTATACCTATATACATTTTCGGTAACATTAAAAAATTGTTGAGCCAATTTTCACTTTTTATTAACATACATTTTAGAACCTTGTTTCAAAAATATTAATCAAACTGTTTTTGAAATGCTGAACAGAAAAAAAAAATAAATATTTTTTTTTAAATCCAAATTCAAAATTTCGGTATGCAATGTTATATTTACATTCTCATAAGAAAATTGTACTAATTTTTTAAATCAAATTCGTTGTTGCCGTTTTCGAGATAAATAAGCTTTTCAATGGATGTATGGCATGTACCGTTATTATTGGAGCTAAAAAATCAATTTCTTCTTTGCGGATTCAACAAAAAGCTTTATGTTCAAAATTTGAAGAAAATCGCTACATTAATTTAACCTGTAGATCTAGATACAGACAGAATTTTGCCATTCTCATTTTTGATGTTCTCTATAATCGTTAAGTCAGGTTAGATTGTTATCTCGAAATATTTTTTGCACGAATCAATAAAATTCACCAAAGATTCTTTTAATAAAATTTGAACTCTATTTTCACTTTCGTAATATTGATCATCGTTTAAAAATAAAAAAGTTCTGCTTATAGAATAGAACTTCTTATAACAAGAAGCTTATAAGAGTTACAAAAAAAAACAACACATTTCTTGGTTCAAATCAAAAGCAACAATGTTTTGAAGAAAATGAACAGTTCTTTATTTATTAAAAAAAAACTAAAAATTCAAGAGATAAAAGAGAACAAATCCTATATAAATCTTGTATTCTAACTACTTGATACAAAAAATTGCCTCAGGTAAGTAACTAAGCTTTTTAACGCCCAAAACTATTTTATATGAAATTTGTAACATGAATTCTAAAAATGTATATTTTAACTCTTAAAGCTTTCATAAATGAATCTAGTAAGACTCTGTTAGAGTTCTTTGAGAGAATAAAAATGTTACTTGAGGTGGAAATACATTTCAATGGGCAAGAGAGATAAAGTGATACATTTAAGATCCCCAAGGTAAATGAAAAATTTTGTATCCAATAAAAACCTGTTCAAATTCTTTCAACGAATTCTGTCATATTCAGTTTTGTGTGAAAAATAGAAAACTAATAATTCTGAACAAAATTTTTGATTCTGAAGCATACGTTTTGCTCAAAAGAAAAGGCAATATACGACTTCATGTTTAAGTCAACTATAATATTTCAGCGAATCGCTTTAAAAAACCGTTACAAAGTACTTCATATCATAATCACTCCTTTTGCTGTCAATAACTAGGAATTTAATCGTAATATTGTATAGACTTCAAACAAATTCTCCAATTGATTAATAAACAAAAGAACCATTATCGTAAAATTTCGTACTAAAAACGATGTTATTGCCGTAAACATTTTCAAAGCGTGTTTCAATTCGTTCTTTAGTTCGTTTGATGGCTAAATGTAGAAAAGGTAGGTAACCATCCAACATTGACCAGGAAACTGTTTGGCACATCAATGCCAAAGGCTATACAGCTTCCTCCAACACCACCACCACCACCACCGCCACCACCCACTACTCTGCCACTGTATTTACGATGAGAGAATTATATCAGCGTAAAAAAAACTGAAACAACTGAATTCCCATCGCTCGCTAGCTAGTATATCGCCACTGAAGCTATGCCACCACCAACGCCGGCCGTTATTGAAGGCTGTTAAACCTTAACCCGCCACAACAAATTCATCCCGCAGGAGAAACCAATTAATGGCGGCATAAAACGTAAACACCTTCACTCCTACCAGCACTATTTCGGGGAATATACGTACCTACGTACGTATATCCTGTTTGTATGAAATGGATGCTATTATTTTCGCGTTTGCTGATTTATACGTCCTTCTTTCCTTGACGGAAAACCATTACAGGATGAGAGCAGCAGCAGGCTTCAAGCAGAACCAAAACAGAGTATATAGAGCGATGCCATTCATGCTCATGCCCGTCTCCTGTCCATGCCCAGCGGCCCGCTTTATGTGGTCCGCCCACACTCTCGAGATCCATTAACTATTAATTTACACTTTACGAGATGGAATTCGTGTTCGTAATGGAGAACTCGCGTAAAACCGCCACTATATAGATACATATACATTTATGAAGGATGAAGGGTGGCCACGGGACGGTGCGGTGCAGTGGGGTGGGACAGGAAGATTCCTTTTATGAGCTCATTATTTTATAGCTACTGGTGCTGAACGATAGAGGAAGAGGGTTTGAGTGTGAGTGTATGGGCAAACCACAAAGCCGGTGTTTATGCATTTTTAATTATCAATTAATAAGCTAAGTCCTGATGAGGACCGGTGATAACACGACCACGTTACAGAGTGTGTTGGATAAAGTGTGTGCTTCTATTATGAGAATGTCAACAGCACCGATTAATACACCACACACACATTGGTGAAAGATTGATGTGATGCGGCGTCAGAAGCATCAGACGACTATAGCTTTACACTTTATACGAGTATGAAGACCATGACGACAATCCTTGCAGAGGATGTTGGTGCTGAAAATGCGGTTGCTTCAGATTCAGAGGTCTTTCTATATTTAACGTCGTTCGAGATTGTATTTATGTGTGTTTGCACAAAAGTGGGTGAATAACACTCAAACCCAACCCAACCACCGCACATCGATATGCAAACTTTACTAAGCGTTAATCTAAAACGCTTCTCAATAGGATATACTGTATAAATGGCAAACAGGAGCAGGATGTTTATCCCTGCCACTTATGTGTTGTGTGCCCTATTCTGATGATGGTGCTTCGGCATGCAAAGCAACTCTCCTTCCCGATGGGTAAATTTGAGAATTTAGTAAGATTTTTTTTGTATGCAATGCTGTTGTTGTTGTTGTTCTTGGTGTGCTGCAAAGGAGTAAGCGCATTGCAGAAGGATGTCTACTGGTCTGGTCGTCCGTCGTCATTGCTTCGGTAGGTATGATGGTTATTCAAAGAGGTTAGGTAAAGGTATTTGCAGTGTAGGTACCTCTCGAAGGTATAGATGGAATAGGTACACACACCTCTTGACGTCAAGGTGGTGCAGTGAGAGAACAAAGGTACATACAGTATAGAGCAGCGTTCTGCACAAGATGAATATCTTACTTAAGGTTATACTTTTTGTTTCTTCGCTTTTCCCATTGTCTGCAAAATATTGTAGGTTTAATGGTGAGAATCGCGTTGGTAGGTAAACCTTACCGGTGTCATCATCACCTTTTTTTTGTCGCTGATGCTTATGCATGAATATATTTCTACAGAACCACTAGCATTAAGTACCTATTATGCCAAAGAGAACGCCATTTTTACCGCATCGTCTTTCAATGATGACACTTTTTTTTTTTAATTTTACAGGTCGAAACATTTTCATATGAAGCTTAATATTTCAAGTTTGAAGCACTTTCTAACTGAAGAAGATTATGCACAGAATTCTTAGATCAGTTATCCTATAGGGCATAACTTTCTTATATGTGGCGGCTTCAATTCTTAATAATATTAAGGTTAATAGCAGCAATGATCTTAAGCGAATATTTAACGGTCAACGCATAGGTCTTATCGTGTGATTGCCAACGCAGAATATTGTTCAGGCCTTGATGGCTGCATTGAAACTATCTTTGAAACGAATTTAAAGGTCAATGCGTTCACTATTTGCGTTGGCCCTGTAATCACCTTGTTAACACAGTTAGGATACGTTGACAGATTGCTGACGTCAAAAATGACGTAAAAATCTTTCCCGAAGCTATCTTGTCGTAGTATTGTTATCGCAGAATACTATTCTTGAGTTAGCACCAATTTAAGGGTGAATGTGTTGAATATTTTTGTTATGCTTCGATTAGACGGTCTGTGCAACTGGTCAACGCATTTACTCTCTGACGTCAAAGTGACGTCAAACTCTGTCCCAAAGTTGTCGCATAACGCATAATAAAGTCAATGTGTTGATGACTACATTTGCACTCTACTTGACACGAATTTAAGGGTCAATGCGTTGATTTGTTTCGTTGGCCGCCATCAAAGGTAGAACACGTTGAGAGACTATTAAGCAACGCCTTGACTGTACGTTGACACAATAGAATTTTTTGCCATGTAAATGTGGATTGCACTGACCTTCCTATCAATCTTGAGCTATATTTTGAAAAAAAAAAAATATATTTCTATCCAAATGTCACCCAATTGCCCTAAGACCACTTTTCACCAGAAGTGTCAGTAAAATCAACAAATTTCTGAGTTTTAGAGGTTTTTTAATTCAATTTTGAAGTTGATGGCTTGTCAGGTAGAAGACGAACTATATTTTGACGGTAAAAGTATATTTTGATCCAAATGTCATTTAATCGACCTTAAGTAAATTTTTTTCTGGAGCAGTAAATAAACTTTAAAAATATCATGGTTTCTTAATCCATCGATATCGAAGCCATCCTTTAATAGAATTTGACAGTTGACCGCTTGACAGGTGGAACACAACTATTTTGAACATAAAAAGTATTTTTTTTTTTAAATTAATTTTTATTTTTCCACTTTCTTAAAACTGTCGTAAAGCTAGACAAAAATTCATAAAAACTTATCAACTTATAAATATTTTATTACTATAACTATGTACTTACTGGCAGTAAGGAAAATTTCTAGTTTTTTAAAGAGTTTTTAATCCGTTGACATCGTAGCCATCCTGCAATCGAATTTGACGGTTGGTTGCTTGACAATTCGAAGACGAACTATATTTTGACAGAAATATCATCCAATTTTCCAAAATTCACTTTTCCAGAGCAGTAAAAGAACTTTAAGAAATGTCTGATTTTAAAGAGGATTTTTATTCCATGACATCAAAGCCATCCTTCGATTGAATTTGACAGTTGAAAAGATACCGGACAAACTATAGTTTTTTTACTTACCTCCCGAAACTAAAAATTTCTATGAATTTAGCCCAAAGTTCTGTCAAAACTCATATAAAAAAATTAATTCATAGAAATTCATAGTTTTCGAAAAAACACGAACAGACATATGTACATACATAAATTATTGGTGTGATCGTCAACGTATAAAATTATTCAATTTTGCTCTTGTCAACTTCGCGCCAATGTTCATAGCGTTCGGATGTGGTCAAGTAGTGTAGTCGTCAAAACTTCACGTGTCAATACGATCAATACGAGACCAATACGAGACCAAAGGGTACCGATCGCGTTGATACAGATAACACGTGTCACCGCATTATGGGACAACATTGACTCATTCCCATCATTTGTATGGTCGTCAACGTTTCATGCATTGAAACAGTCTAGGTTGACAGTATATTGTTGATAAAATTTGACAGATGAAAACTTGACCAGATGGAACTATTTTTTGATGGAAACAAAATATTTATGTACTGCCTGACTACTATGATCGTCTTATCTAAGCCTTGCTTAGAATTCAACAAAATCGTTTAATTTGGCACCATCACAATTTCTATTTTCTTTTTTGTTGTAAAGTGGGAACTCTGGAAAGGTAGTTTCTTTACTTTTTGTCAATTTTTTCATACCTATACCATCATCTTCTCGAGATTGTTTAAGGTTATTTTTTTGTCTATATAGTTTGCAGGATTTTTTTTTACAGTTTGCCTTTCGTTCCTTTTCTTTCACATAATAGAGAATAAAATTTTCTTAGAATTTTCTCATTTCCCACCTCAAAGCCGGCAGCAGAATCAACATCACCAACAGCTACTTGCAATTTCATAAAGCCCAACCGCCACGCCCGCCATCATATCGTCATCACCGTTCTTGTATATCTATGTCCCAAGCCGCATCAGCAGCGCAGCATCAGAACCATCGTCAACGCTGCGACGACGACGGCGACGAAGTCATTTGGGATGAGAAATTATTTTCTTTCTGTACTTAAACCATCAGCATCAACCAACCATACACTCATGTACGACAACACTCTCTTTGAGCATAGTGTTCCTCTGAAAGTCTGAATCCTTTATGAATGAAGATGGCGAAAGAAATTTTGATGGTAAACAACGATTAAAGTTTTGATTACTCCTTAAATATTGAATGAGGCTGATGGTTGTTCTTGACTTTTTTTTTCTTTAATATTGTTTGTCTTTTCGGCTATTTTGTTGCTATCGCGCGTGATTGTGCTATGCGGCGTGGCGATGGTATTGCATCATGAGAGGAAGAGTCGCAGCAACTCTATAGCACCTTCCTATCTTTGAGACGTTTATTGCCAATTTTTCACTCTAGAAGATGTCCGAACACTATAACCAACCCCCAGCATTAGACGACAACGCATCCCGAATACCTACTTATCTGATGTGTTCCGGGCGCAATAGTCGACGTTGACGTCGACGGACGATGCGACCGACTAAGTTGACGGTTGATGATGCTTACGACGAGGACGAAGCTCCCTGATATGATGATAAAGACGAGGGTATACGAACGAATCTAAAGGATGATGCTCCTTTTTGTGGTCTTCCAAAGAGGGAATAATTTAATATTGGTCCCGAGATAAGATCAGTGGTAAATATTTTGTCAGAATGCACTCGGAGAGAGTGGTCCCCTGCGGGAGTGCAACGATATACTCTCCGTACAGTTTGGTTCAGCTGCAGAAGGATGCTGTTTATATGTACATCCGTTCTGTGGAGATTGGTGGTGAATGAGCTCCAGATACCTTTGGTCCAGATACCAACTCCCAGATAAGAGCTTAATTTCATTTCACTTCGTTCACACGCAAAACGATTCAATTTGATCTTATGATATTGAGGTTGATGTTGTGGTGATGCACTTTCATAAAGAAGGTAATTGATTTGCAAGAGGAAGCGGTTTTTGGGGTATCTACATAAACATACTTTCAAGATAGACAGCAAGGAGTAGGTTATATGGGTATAGCTATACTTTCAGCAAGATGTTGACCATTGCTTCATCCTTGTGGTATTTGATTAAATAATTTATTTTATTTGAAACGTTTTCTGAAAATTTAAAAACCGAAGTTCCTTTTTTGGAATGTCTTTCATGAAGAAGTTCTGGTGAGGTTATTTATAGTCCAGAAATAGGTGGACGATGAAATTTTGTTTTATTACTAGTATTGGCTACTTTATACACGTTCTTGGCCATTTTTTTTATGAGCTATAGAAGAAGTTGGTCGATAAAGTTGTTATCTCTGATCTGATATACTCGATAGTGCTATCAATTTAGAAAGAATGCTGATAATTTTGCTAATAATTGAGGTCACATTGTTGAATATTAATCTCCAGTTGGTATTTTAATTATTACTCAAAATTCTGACAGTTCAGTGTTGTTAATAGAGAAAATTGCGATATTATGAGGAATAAAAAAGTAAGTAAACAAAACTTAAGGAAGTATAATTCACCTTTTTTTTGTTGCATTTTGAATGTGAACTTTTTTCGTCAAAGGCCAGTGGTATCACTGCGAAGTATGCGAAGGGGTATTATGGCACCACGGGAGCTATGGCACCCTTTAAATATTTTCTACTTAATTTCTTATTTTTAAAACAAAAATATTGAAACATCAGTAAGTTTAATGTAAGCTCTCAATTGATGCAGTTTAAAGTTTTGTATTTCTATTGAGTGATGCGTGTTTATTTTTTTTTATTTACCCCTGTAACTAAGCGCACTTGTTTTGTTTGAGTAATTTGAATAAATAGTGGTATTATACCAAAAGGGAGATATGACACTCCTTAAACTTAGCTTGTGCCATTTCACCCACAGTTAATTTTTCATTGACTTTCTAGGGCTGCTTTCTTTGACACTCGAGTCGAACAAGTGTATTATTTGACTTTTTCATTGCATTTGAGACAATACTGCATTGAGTGTGGCAAAAATCCATACAAAAAGTAGTGTTTCATATCACCCTATAGCAGGTGCCATATCACCCTCCATTTTTGACATGTTTTTTTTTAAGGTATTTTAATTTTTCTTAAAATTATGTTTTCTTATATAAGCTTTCGTAATCAATTAATTTGTATTTTTAAATAAATTACAAAATTTGTCTATCAAAGTTTAAAATAAAAATCATCTTTACTTTTTGAGTTACAAAAAAAACTAAAAATGGGTGCCATATCACCCAACTTTACCCTACACACGTTGTATGCTTGCTCAGGTCACTTCAACCTTTTTATATGAAAAAACTTTTCGTCCCCCTCTAACTTCAGTACCAGAAACTTCAGAATCGCGGTATTTGCAAAGATAGTCACACACATTTGACTGTTCTGGTTCTGGTTTCTAAAATCTGCTTTTTAAAAATCAGTTTTTCAAAATTTTAGACTTCAAATTAATTAGAATTTTAATTTAGGAATTACTTTTTCAACTTTATTGTTAGACAACAATTTTTTTCAGCTTGAAAATTGTGTGCGTTCAGCACTATTTTGTTTTGTATAGTAACTTATTTTTGTTGCTTGCTGCACCCTTCCCATCGTTCCACAATTCGAGATTAATCGGTGGTTTGCATTGACTGTTTTTCAATTGTAGGTATGCAAATAACTAACGGGTGATTTTTTAAGAGGTTTAGAACTTAAAAAAAAAAAAAAAACACAACAAATTCGAAAAAATGAATGAAATATTTATTTCAATCGATAGTTTGAACTTTGCAGTTTAATGTTTAAAGATAATTTCATGCAAATGTTGACCGCGGCTGCGTCTCAGGTAGCCCATCCGCTGAGTCCAATTTTGGCATACTCTTTCACACATATCGGCCGGTATCTCACGAATGAATGCATGGATGTTGGCTTCCAGTGCGTCAATCGAAGCGGGCTTGTCCCTATAGACATTAGCCTTGACATACTCCCACAAAAAATAATCTAATGGTGTCAAATCGCACGATCTAGGCGGCCAATTGACCGGCCCGAAACGTGAAATTAACTGTTCACCAAACTCGCCTCGCATTTGCACCATTGTTTCGCGTGCTGTGTGGCATGTGGCACCGTCTTGTTGAAACCACATATCATGCAAGTCAAGAACTTCCATTTCGGGCAAAAAAAAGTTTGTTATCATCGCTCGGTAGCGTTCACCATTGACAGTAACGCTGCGATTCGCATCATCTTTGAAGAAATATGGCCCAATGATGCCGCCGGCCCATAAACCGCACCAAACAGTGGCTTTTTCGGGATGCATTGGTAGCTGTTGCAATGCTTCTGGCTGATCTTCACTCCAAATGCGGCAATTATGCTTATTTACGTACCCATTCAACCAAAAATGAGCCTCATCGCTGAACACAATTTCCAACATTTTGAACATTTCGAACCGAGCACGAATTTTGATAGTAAAATTCAATAATTTGCAAGCGTTGTTCATTTGTAAGACGATCCATGGTTAAATTGCAAACCAAACTGAAGCTGTTTGACAGTGACACAAGGTACTAAACACACGTCAGCTGTCAAAACCAGTGTTGCCAAAACCAAACCAGCTAAAAAATTACCCTTTATTTACTATACTAACTTTTCAATTTCTTCACAACTCCCCGTAAACCATTTGCCTTATTTTTGGTTTGCACATGTTCAATCATAATTTTTACATTGACTAATATTTTTTTCAAAATAAAACAAAAGACCTGCCATGCACAACTTAATAAACTAAACTTAATTAATATTTAACCAATAAGCCATGTTTTATAAAACTG
Source organism: Dasysyrphus albostriatus (assembly GCA_946251815.1). Classification (NCBI taxonomy): domain Eukaryota; kingdom Metazoa; phylum Arthropoda; class Insecta; order Diptera; family Syrphidae; genus Dasysyrphus; species Dasysyrphus albostriatus. The sequence goes on along the minus strand of OX276337.1, from coordinate 138,140,610 downwards.
TGTTCACATTACATCAAAATCCGATTTTAAACCATAATTTTTCTGAGATTTCAAATTGGTGTACCAAGATCTGGAAGATCCAGAGATCTGGAGTTTTCATTGAGATTTTGATGAAATGTTCATGAAATTTTTTTAAAAAATCAGCTACACCACTCTTTCACCAAATACAAAAAAAATGATATAATTCATACTTAAGCAAGAATAAGAAAATTGATTTACAAAATTCTGCCAATAATAAAAAGAAGGTTTGGAAAATGTTTAAAAGCCTGTGCTACCAGAATTTTGAAATGCAGAATTTTAGAAGCCGAATTTTGAAAAACCGAATTTTGAAAGCAGAATTTTGTAAAAACAATTTTGGATCTGTTGAAATTTCAACCTCAATTCTTAAATTTTATCTCTTTTAAATAAGTAGTTCCTGAGATATAGGACTTCAAAAATCGCTTAGACCGTAACTGACTGACTAATTCCTTGATAGATCATCAAAATTATAGAGACTTCCCAACACAATATAACTTTTAAAATTCACACAGCAAAATTTGAAATTTTGTATTCAGGGGGCGTGGCATCCACACACTTTCTGAAAAATTCTAATATATTGTATGGAACACTTTCGATTGTTGTAGAACGATAAAAATTGGTAAATTTGCAGTGCATACAACGATAAAATTGTAGTATCTCGTGGCATAATGGTTAGTGCGTAGGACTGTCATGCCAAAGGTCTGGGTTCGATTCCCGGCCACTGCCACCTAAAAACAAATGTTTTTTTCCGAGGTACTGCCTCTTGCGAGGAACTGACAAATCCTCCAAGAGTATACTTGTCATGAATAAGTGCTTCTCATCTAGCCGTTCGGACTCGGCAAAAAATTGTAGGTCCCCTCCATTCCTGCCAACAACACGCACACAGGAATGGTTGAGAGTTGTTAGTCACTAGGCCCTGGTTCTCCATGAGCTGTTGCGCCACAAAATTTATTTAATTTATTTATTTTTTACAACGATAAAATTAAAAAAATTAGAATTATGCACTCAGGGGGCGTGGCATATGCCCAAATTCTTAATCAATTAGGACACCATGCTCTTTTGGTTGTCTCAGAGTGGTGAGAATTGGCAGAGATGAATAGGGCATGAGTTGCAAAGGAAAATCAAACAATCAAAAGTTTTAAAATATTTTTCTAAGTTGCTCATAGCTTTTTAAGCAAAGATTAGACATGCATGGACACAATAATGTTGAGGCTAATGGCATTAATATGGCATGTTAAAAAATTAATTTTTATCCATTCAAACTTTACCATTTCTTATAATTTTTGGCAGTTTTGACCCGAATGCACCTTTTTTGGTACAATAATGACAACTTTCACATTCGTTTAAATATTCGAACTCAAGTTTTTGATGAAATATGCCATTACGATCATAAAGAATATTTAAAAAGTAGGTTATTTTGCAAATTTTGTTTTCCGGCTCTTTTTAAATGCTTCACGACAGACTAAACGGCTGGTCTTTCGGTGAAAAACTGCGAAAAATTAATAAAAATAGTAAAGTTTAAATGGCTGTAACTCTGACATTTTTCAATTAATATGGCTTTTTAACATGTCATATTCAAGCCTTAAAACTCTACTTATTTCATTTTGAGCATATTTTGAACATATCTTTGCTTCGGAGAAAGTTAGGCGCAGTATAGAATTTTTTTTTTTAATTTTTATTTTTAAAATTTTTGTTACATTTTTTTTATAACTTTTCCTACTAAATTTTTTTTATAAAATCTTTTGAACCATCCATTTCCATTAATTTTGAATACAAAATTTTGAGTGTAAATTTGAAATTCTTTAAAAGTAGAAATTCTTGTTCTCCTTCAAACTATGTCTTATCAGCATGAAAATTATTGCACATTTTTCGTACCAATTAGAAGCCTTCATTCTGTCCAAAAAGAAAAAAAAACTGACATATTATTTTCGGAAGCATTTCAACTTTACCCAACAGAACTATGTAGAATTCGAAAATAGATTGAATCCTTTGATGATTATATTTACTGAGCACTCTATACTTAGAGAGTAAAGCAGCTAATGCAATTGATGTCAATTCGTGAGTCCTGACGTCCACTGACTGCTAATGACATCTGCTGATTGAGTGCCCAAAGTGCATTTTGAAATTTTACCCAAAATTTGCAAACTGATGATTTCCGGTTCTGGAAAAAGTCCCCGCGGTGTTGGCCACTCTCCGATGTGCTAACTATGTATTCTGGATGATGCAACGATGATGACGCTTTTGCTTATAACTCCCGCGCATTACAGACGGATGGATGCTTCGATGGATGGTATCTGCTGGTGCTCCCTGATGATGCCTCATTAACAGGATATGCATCACTTTGAGTGCGTGTATATTGTACATATTTATGCATATATTCGTTCGTACGCGTATATACGCACTGCGTCCATTTCAGTTATGTGTCCCAGTTGAATTAAAAACAGAGTGCAACATTTTGCATTTTCATGCAAAGAGACTAACGTCCGGAGGGAGAGAGGGGGAGTAAGGATACGATTGAATTACAGCATCAGCTACTTATGGTAATGAATTCGCACCACTCTACGCAAAGCAGCCTAATTGATCTGCGTGTCCTAGCATATATGCGAATACACAAATAACCATCAACCTACCGGCAGCAGTGGCAGCAGCAACAGCAACAGCAACTACTGTAGCAGCAGCAGTGGATATGATGATGCCTATTTGTTTATTTGCATTAACCAACCAACACATTGGACGCCCACAATCGACACCATCGAACAACACAAAGGACACGTACATAGATGGTCGTCCTGAATTCTGCAACCGTGTTATGTATGGTGTGTCATCTCATCTCATCTCATCTTCCTTTATGATGCATTAACTTAAGAACAATAATTTACATTCTACATTATGGCTCAGTGATGCCACTTTTGAATTACAGCAAAAAAACTTATGAAGGAAAGACGAGGGGGTTCCGATAATTATAACACTCACATAGAAGGGCCGGAACGTCAACAGAATTGTAATGACTTGGGAGTATGTACCAGGAAAATGGCAACACTTTTGGTACCTAAAATCTTCAATTTAAAACAGAGATATTACCGAAATCCAAGAAATTTTGATCGAAAGGAACTGAAGTTCGAAAAGAAAAGATCGAATCAACACTGGGAAGGTTTTACAAAAAAAGTTATAAATTAGATTCTTTTTACAAAAGCGTAGAGAATAGTCGAAATAACCAAGAAAGCAAGGGTCGAGGTGGAAGTTTTTTCGAAGTAAATGTCTCATTAGAAAGTTTTGAATCATTTAAATAATATGTGTGGCCAACTGAAAACTTTTTTCTTAGTAACTACTATATATTTGAAGTGGTAACACTGTTATAGATGCACTTTATTGGAAACAGCATCGTTGGACAAATAATACAGCCCCCTCCTCCTCCTGATGGTAGTAGGTTTTATAAAGCCTTTGGAGAGTTTGGTAACTCTATAACTTTGCACATTGCACACACATAGCAAGTTCACATTATTCGCATATTAATGTAATGCATTCCAAAGGATGCTTGAATTTTCACCTAACCTGACGATAATTGGATATTTGCACAAACATGCCATCCCCACATATTATAGAGAACTCGATACACTTTGCTATTTCATAATGTTTAACTCCAACAGAATTCTAGATAGGATGAGACATTTGGATACCTACCTGAAAACTTAGTATTGGATCATATTGGTGTGACTATGACGACAATGACAATGATGATGATGGTGATGGCTAATAGAGGTCTTGGGTTACAAAATTGGTCACTTGTGTTTTTGTGTTTATTTACGTTTTGTGCCCAATACCAACACTCGGTATGGGTGTACCAACCGCATGCTTAAATTTGAATATAACAATTTACTGTCTTTTATGGAATCTTATTGGACACGATGCCTACTACACGCTGGTGCCAGCTACATGGAAGAATCATATTTCATATTTTTATGTATGACTACTGTTGCAATTAATGCAACCTTAAGGCTACTTAACTCACTTGAGTCTTCTCTATCTTATTGCCTTAATATTCTCTATTAAGGTATGAATTTCGACTGAATTTTATGTTACTTAGGCCCAGTTCAAGAGTTTAACTTCAGTTGTCAATTCACGTTTGAAGAGAGTGAACACGAGTTTAACTATATTCTCAAAATTACAAACTTTACAAATATTCCAGGTATGTTTTAAGTTAAAAAATCCCGAATGCGAGAAGCCCGAATGACAGAATCCTGAATTCTAAAATCCCTAATGCCAAAATCACAAAAGGCATAGCACCTACTGTACCCTCCTGGGTTACGACAAGAAAAAGATGAAACTTAGTTTGGATACACGAGGATACTCCTCACTACCTATGTCACTGCACTGCTTTTTACCATTTGAGAAACAGACTACTAAGGAGACTCTTCTTTAGCGACTTGGAAGAACTCTCTGACATTTCAAGTAAAAACCTGTTGAAGTTCATTGTCGCTACCAAATGGCTTGAAAATTCTTAATATTCTTATGCACCAGCTACTGTTGCGTCTCTGCGGTGTACACGAGTATCAGTGAGTTAATTGCTAAAATTCACTTGAAGAAAGGGACAGCTCTCTCGATTCATTCAACGATCTTGACAAGCAAACGGACACACACCAGCCACTGATTTAATAAACTCATCTACCAGACGTTGTATGGAGTCATTTGCTCCTACGGGTCTAGTGGAAGGTTGATTTCTCAAGTTGGGGTAAAGATAGGATCACTTTCTTAATAGGCGTAGTCTTCTCCCTAACAAAGTGATTGTGTAACGATAGACACTTCTTCAATCACTTAAAAAAAACCCACCGGCTCTTCAGCCTATAGCCTGCTGAAACTCATCAACACCCGTTACGAACTTGATTGTTTTGAGATTTATCATAGGTTTCATTTCATGAGGATCACAATCCCTAGGGTATCACGATGGATCTACACTGTCCTAACACCTATGTGTGACATATTTTCTTTTTGGTATTATAAATTTCCTGCGTGAGGTTCTAGTCTTCGAGTTGTACTTTTTGTTTGTGCTTATTTAAGTCTATAAATACTTGTTGACTTTGACATTCAAAATGGGCAAGAAAAATAAGTTCATAATGAAATTTATTACAGAACTAATTTACATGATGACCTATTCAGGAGTATCCCCCGAATGAAAACCATCGTTGGTGAGATATGGAGTGTTAGCGTCAGCCACTATCTTGGAAAAGGTTTTTTATCAAATAACTCGAACCGTGCATGACTTTAAATTTACTACATATTAATATTATTAAATTTAAATTTCTCTGGTAAAAACTTTTCACAATAGTCTAAGAGCTGGGAACTTATTTTTGGGTTGAACACATACCTAACCAAAAACTGAGTATGAGGGTCTGAAGGTGCATGCATTTTGGCATTGAATACAAAAGTCTGGCAGGATTTTTTTGGCACCCGTAGTAGGGACGAAAAGTTGAAAATTTTGGTTTTCAGACCGTTGTGTTAGGGCCACAGGCCAGATTCATTTATTGAAAATGGGAAATGATGCTCTGCCAATTTCTTTAAGTCCAGGGAGCTTAATTTTTACGTTTAGTTTACAAACGTTTCTTGATTAAAAAGGCAAATAAATGACTGGAATTTTAGCTTTCAACAAAATGTCAAAAATGCTGCAGTAAAGTTGAAAATTTATTCAACTCTCGCATCAGCAGCATCTAGGACATCTATTCTCTTGAAGTTATATATAGAGTGTCAAAGTAATACTTCTCATTTTTTTCTGGAAAAGGGACATATAACAGTTTTTTTTAAACATTTCAGAAAATAGTTTTTAGCACTTGCACGTTTTTCTCCAAATCTGTTGCTCATGTATTTTTGCTTGTTGTAAAAGTAAAACGTAGTACCTCGTGGCATGATGGTTAGTGCGTAGGACTTTCATGCCAAAGGTCTGGGTTCGATTACCAGCCGCTGTCACCTAAAAACAGAAATGTTTTTTTTCGCGAGTTACTGCCTCTTGCGAGGAACTGACAAATCTTCCAAGAGTATACTTGTCATGAATAAGTGCTTTTTATCTAGCCGTTCGGACTCGGCAAAAAATTGTAGGTCCCCTCCATTCCTGCCAAAAATACGCACACAGAGTGGTTGAGAGTTGTAAGTCACTAGGCCTTGGTTCTTCACGAGCTGTTGTGACACCAAATTTATTTATTTATTTAAAAGCAAATTCAATCGGGCTGTTGAATAAGACTCCAATCACTTTCTTGTTCAAGATGGTGGTCTTTCCCTTTCTCCGGGCACCCCAACACTTGATTTCATATTAAGTAGAAGAAGCCAAACTTAAATCGTACACAAAATTTTGCCCATCGATTAATGAAATTTTTATAAATTTGTTGACGAAATTTACCCCACAATGAAGTTCTTGCATGATTTTTTCTGAATCTATGGAACGTATGAAAAAAAGTATGTTCTATTTTTTGAGTAGAATTACATAAACTACAATAATTTGTACCTTTAAATTTAAGAAAAAAAATAATATTTTTCGAAAAATCAAGAAAAAGATAAGTTTAACGACCTTTTACCCTCCCAAATTTATGGAACTTTTAAGGAAATGCTTTAGAGCTCAAAACAAAGCTCTTCATCAAAGTCCAGCTTTGTCGGAATTTTTTCGTAGTTTAACAATTTTTTTTTTGGCTAATTTTTTTGGGCATTTATCTATCCGGATATCTGAAATCATCCTGATAGTTAGCAATATCCGATCCTGGATCCAGATCAGTTTATTTTTTTGGATATGCATAGCTACCCAAGTTTTTGAAACTATTGGGATAGTTTGGATATCTGGTCCTCAGACTCAGACTCAGACTCAGACCTATTTTGGACATTCATATATCTGAAATATCAGGATATTTTGAAGTACAAGTTTTAGATAAAACAAACAAATTTGGTGGGGCGAAAGTCCTTGGGAGATAGGACTTTATGAGTTGTGTCTTACTACTCTAAACTATTCATTTCTCCAATGTTTTTTTCGAGGTACTGCCTCTTGCGAGGGACTGACAAATCCTCCAAGAGTATACTTGTCATGAATAAGTGCTTCTCATCTAGCCGTTCGGACTCGGCAAAAAATTGTAAAATTCCTGCCAACAAAACGCACACAGGAATGGTTGAGTGTTGTAAGCCACTAGGCCTTGGTTCTCCATGAGCTTTTGTGCCACCAAATTTATTTATTTATTTTAATTATAGATTTATATAGACATATCCTTTATTTAAATTATTGTACAGACTTCCAGGGAGAGACTGTCTAAACCTACTTCTCAAGCAAATAAAATAGAAACTAAAGAAAACCTGAACCAATCTTCGGAGGATTCTTTTTGTGGTTCTTAGTTAAATATGTTTATTTTATTTTTCTAACTGTTGGTATATCGACCCTATAACCAAGCTTTTTCAAAGCCGATACCTTATATAAGACCTAATATGAATAATAGAATTATGTGAACAAAATTTTCGCAAAAATATAAATACATTATGTATGTATGTAAATATTAATGGATGAACAAAAAAAAAATTCCCAGAAAAAGTTGAAGGTCGACAGATTTAAAATCACATAATGATAAACAAAATGAAAGAAAATATGAACAGTAGGTTTATGTATATTTCCCTAACCTAAACAGAATTAACAAGTACCTATGTATCCGAATATCGTAAGTACATTATATTCAAATTTATTTTAAAACAAATGGAGCAGAAGTTTTCATCGCTCAATCAAGCATATAGAATTAAGAAGTATTCCAATAGAATCTGTTTGCGTTGGTATGTGTGTGTTTGGTCTTGTGATAAATCAACACGTGCCTTTATATAATGTATTGACCTTGAGTGCATGTAACATCTGTCACCGGGCTCAAGGATTTTAATATATTCCTTTTTTTCAATTTTTTTTTTATTTTTCCTTCCATTTTTTTTTTTTATTTCTTTTCAAAATCAAACCTCAATTGAATTTCTAAATATGTATGTAATGTATAAATGTATCAAAACTGTCTTTCAACAAAATGATTGATGACTTCGTATGAGCTTATATTATATATTATGAAAGGAAGTCCCACAAAATATATATAGGACTAACCTATATGTATATAGCATTATGAACCTATGATATTTTTATTTCTGTAAAATAGTTTAAATAAATTCTGGGTTGGGTTTATTCAAATTTTAAAAGAAGGATAATAATCTAAGTTGAGCTTAAAATATAGATCAGCATGAAATCAACACACATAAATATTTGTATTTCTTATTTATGCTAAACATTTTTGAGGGGGGAATTTTGAAGTGAAAAATTTTGTAAACAAAAGTGCACAGGATCTAACTCAAAATTAAATACTCACAAAAAACTGCTAACTTTTTTTTTTAAATGCTTTTCTATGCCACTTAAATTATGTAATTGAGGCCCAAGGGCGTACGCAAAAGATGATTACACCCTACCCAATCAATAAATAATTCCTATACAATTTATCTCCAGACTACTATCAATTTTTAACTCCCCCCATGATAAACTCCCTCCGTACGCTCTTGTTCATGATATATTTTCAAATCAAACAAGAAGGTCTTCCAGGGAATTCGGTCCCTAACTGCGGTTCAAACTCAAGCTTGAATAGGAGATTGAGAGAAGAGTTAATGTATATTGAGATACATCAAATTCATGACTGTACTGGATCGCACGTACTTGCTCTTATGTTCAAGTTGATTGGAATTAAGACCTTTTTTGAAATATGAAAGTAATTATAAAAAAAAAATATAAAAAAATCGTTCGTTTGATTGTAGGTATAAATAACTAGTAAAACATATAAGAGCTCAACAACAAATATGTCATTTGATTACTTAAGAAAATATAAATATATGTATATTACGAATAATTAAAATTTTTGGAGTAGTTTTCTTAAAAACTTATTTTTATATACATATAAAATTTTGCAATATTAAAAAATTTTTTTTTTTGGTATGCTTATTTTGAGTTCAAATTGAAATATTTACATTTATAAACCAAGTTTCAAAAAAATTCATAAACACGTGCTTGAAAAATGGAATTTTAAAACAAATTTTTAAAATTTTTTAAAAATTCAAAATTTACTTTTCCCAAATTTTGATATGTAATATTATTGACAATTTAAAGGAGCTAAAATGGACATTAGTTGAGCCGTTTATGAGAAAATTGAAAAAAAAAAAACAATTTTGGCAGGTACCTTTAATAACAGTTTTTGTTAATTTTTTTTTGTCATAATACACGGATTTTTAACTTCACATTGTAATTTGTCCAATTTGTCAAATCAATAATTTTGGGATATCTTCACTTTTCGAGTTCCCTAGAATTGGAATTCATATATTTAGGAATTCATTTATTTAGGGAGATGTCAGTATTTGTACGTACGTTCGTATGCTTTTTCGTTTTTTTCGTTCGCCTTATCTCAAGAACGAATAAGGATATTGACTTCAAATGAATTTCATTTTATAGATAGTAATTTCATTTTTCAACGTGCAGAAAAGACTTTAGAAAAAATCAATGAACCGTTTTTTTACTTAGGAACAAAGATGGATATTGGCATTGGGGTCATTTTATTCAATTCACTAGTTAATGATAAATAATTCAATAAATTTGTTAAAATATTCAGTAAAAAGTTTTTTTTTTTTTTTTAAAGTGAACAAAACTATGTATAAGAAATTTTACCAAAAACTGTCAATTTTTTTTTTTGTTTCAAATATCTTGAGAATAAAAGGTTTAATTTAACTCTGCACACTAGTTTATGATTATGATAATTTAAAAATTCAACATGCAGTTTTTTAAACAAAAAAAAAACTACAAGAAACTTTACTAAAAAATTGTAAAAAAAAATGTTTTTCTCAAATATCCTCAGAACACACAATGGTATTGCTTTCGGATAATTTAGATTCTACACAAAAGTTCATTATTGATATTATAAGCGAACAAAACTACAAGAAACTTTTCGAAAAATTGTTGAACAAAATTTTGTATCACAAATTCTATTTTTCGTCTTCACTTTATTGCACACTAAGCACCTGAAAACGTTTTCAAAGTCTTGAATCCTCTAGCTTCCGAGGGCACCAATTCGAAGTAATCAGTGTGGGTCACACCAAGCCTGTTTTATTCTTTAAATCACTGAAGCCCTTTTTGAAATAAATAAGTTTTTCTTTAACGGTTGAATGGTAAAAACCTTTACTTTTGAGGCTAAAAAAAATCAATTTTTCATTTGGAGAGCTGCAAAAAAAAACTAAAGTTCAAAACTTGAAAAAAAAATGCTTCAGTCTTTAAGGCTGTAGATCGAGGTAAAGATAGATAGACAGAATTGTGCCACCCACTTTTTCATGTTCTCTATCATCATAATGCCACGTTTTACTGTTATCTCGAAATTTATAGCATCAATCTAAAATTTGCCTTATAGTACCAACATATGTATATCGCAAGTAAAAAAGAACTGGGTTCAGAAGGCAGCCTTGGGGCACACCAAGTTTTATACTGCAATCCTTTCAAAACAATTTGAATTTATTTTTGGGTAGGTAACTTACCACGCAACAAATAAAATATTCACCAAAAATTTGACAAATTTTCGATAAGAGAGCTTGATGCATAACTTTGAATGCCTGAACTATATCAATTACTTTTGAAATATCAAGTATATTAATTTAGCTTTCTCCATAACTATAGAGAAAGCAGTCGTTCTTCAATCTTTTTTTTGTATATACTACTAATCTTTATCATAGGCACCCGGAGGACGGCAAGGAGGGCATTTATGATCCCCTGACTTTGAAAATACCAGGCTATCAATATATAATGTATTTAAAAAATTTAACTTTTAGAAAATTCTAATCTTTTTGCTGTCAGAGAACATTATTTAACCCCCCGTCCAAAAAAGTTCTGCGGGAGCCCATGATCTACAACTTTGATACAATTGTAGGTAAGTGCAATAGCTGTAGGGGAACAATGTTCCCCCACTTTAGAGACGGGCTGGTCAAATTCTGTTTTCTATTTACTCGGAAAGAGACAAGTGGAGTGATCTGGAAAAGCCTTACAAGTGGAGAAGAACACTTCTAGATCATCAATCAGCTATATTAGTATATTGTGGATGAAATATCCGCAAAAATTAATATTTCACTTTTTGCCTATTTTTAGCTTCAACCGAAAAATGTTAAATTTTTATTTGAAAAATTTCCCTATTTATGGTTGAAATTTTTCGTAATTAAGAGCTTAAATTTGTACTTATTCTTTGACACCGAAGGAATGGAAATCGAAGGGTTCTCATTCTGGTGCCCTTTTTTTCTACAAGACTTAATTCGAAATTGTACGTGTACCCTCCACCTTATTGTATACCAAAGCTGTACAGGCTAATTTGGTACTTGGCAATGTATGTACCTCGTGGCATAAGGGTTAGTGCATAGAACTGTTATGCCATAGGTCTGGGTTCAATTCCCGGCCACTGCAACCTAAAAACAGAAATGTTTTTTTCCGAGTTACTGCCTCTTGCGAGGAACTGATAAATCCTCCAAAAGTATATACTTGTCATGAATAAGTGCTTCTCATCTAGCCGTTCCTACTCGACAAAAAATTGTTGATTAAGAGTTGTTAGTCACAATAGGCTCTGGTTCTCCATGATCTGTTGCGAAACTAAATTTATAATGTATTTACCCGAAAGTAGATCCAAGGATAGATTCTTTTTTTTTACCACAAAATTATTAACAAACTTATTTTTGCTTATGTATTTTAAATATTTTCCCAAGCTGAAACAAACCAACCAAATATTTACCCTAAAAACTTCCTTTTCTACTTTCCAAATTACAAAATTAATAATTCCATTATCAAAAAATATTTAGATATCCCCATGCACCTGTCACAAATAACACCCACATAGATTTTCATTTTGACAGTGAAGAAAAAATCAAAAAAAAAAAAAACTCACAAATCCAAATAACAATTCTCCTCAAGGATCGATTAGCACAAATTCAAAAGCAGGAAGGATATTCATTTTGTACCACAAAATTAAAAGTTCCGATTCGTTATGGTGGTGTGATGTGGTATCCTTTTGTCTTTAGCTTAATTTCAGGATATTATCCAGCTAAAATGCTAAAACTTTTGCATGCTCTTTTTTTTTTGCTAATTTATTTGTTGCTACTGAAAGAATTCCTTTATCCCCCGCTCCTGCAGTCCGGAAAATTCTTATCCTAATGACTTTAGGTAAACTCATAATAATTATCATCATTGGTAGTGGATGGCGGTGCAATGGAGCGGTTATCAGTGTCAATATAATGCAAATGTGTGTAAGGATTGTGTGGATGGGGGGGGGGGGGGGTTGGAGTTTCAGCTTTGCGTGGGATGTAGACAGAAGAGGGAGAGGATTTAAATTCCTTTTACTATTCATTGCGTTTTGGTCTGCGGATTCCCTTTGTGGGTCTCTTTTTTGGCAGTCCTGGGGTTTTTCACAGGAAGAATAAATTAAATTGAACACGGTCTTGCTCTTTTTTTATTTTATTTTTTTTTTAGCTCTACTCTTGCTCGGTTGAAGCTGATGCCCTTATTTTTGGTGCTTAAAGTGAATTGCAAAAAACTCTCTTTATAAGTTAAGAATAATGACGAGCGAAGGGAAATGGTGGTGTGGCAAAGGGATGGGAATGGAGATAGTATTTCAGTCATGTGTGAGTGTGGATATAACGGTTTATAGATGGTAGATAGTATAGCAGCGCAAGAGTGAGTCATTTCTTTTTTTTTTATAAAGAAGATGAATTCGATGAAATTCAATTTGGCTACAGTTTTTTTTTTGTTCGTCCTTCTTACATTATTTTCTGTTTTTTTTTTTATCCTTGTTGTGCAGTTCTGTGGGAATCGTTTATTTTTATGAAATTGAATTGATGGTTGCTGACACGTATACTCAAAGTGAATTCGTAATATCAAGTGTGATGGTGTATTACATTCCTACATGCATAGAGTTGTTGTTCGTATAATACATAATTTATTACTAAAAGAGACTAGGTACCTCCTATGAACCTATATACCCACATATAGTTGTGATATAGCTTTATAAACGAATAAGCTTATTGTTGATCCTTATTTAATGTCATTTATATGCTACCTTTGCCATATCCCAAGCAATATTGCTGAATGGTAATTATATTCTTTCTAAGAAGAAGAGGATGAAACTTGAGTTGTAAAACCTCTATATTTGCAGTTAGTTTAAGCGAAAAAATTCAAAATATGCTTTTGGGAAATTCAAAACTTAATCGGTTTTAATTTGTTCTTTGAAAAAGTCTCTACTCTTTAAAAAATATGCTTGTTATGCGGACAATCCTTTCTTTTACCTTTCAAATTTTATTGGTTAACATCGTCTTATAGGTAAAGAAGTACAGTGAACTTTTTACAATAAAATTTATTCACTAAACAGCCAGAAGGCCTTTCCTCAAACAAACATTTGTTTTATGCCACCCTTTTCTTATATATTTTGAGGAATTATTGTAAAATTCATAATTTAATTAAATTCCAAAAATCGTTGAAATTATATTTGACTTTGTACATTATCCAAACCTCCAAGTGTATACCTATATCCCAAACATTTAATCCCCCCCCCCCCCATATACCCATGAAAATCTCAAAGTTGCACCCACCTTCAAACAAAAGTTTGCTTATATCTCGCTCTTCCTGGAAGAGTTCATTTGGCCTGATTTGAAATCCATTATAAGAATATTATTTTGAAAGGAATTTCACTCACTCACTGAAAACAAGGCCAATGAGCTTATCGAAGGATCCATACATAAATTTTTGCAAATGACTATAGAACAAAAGTTTTGTGTTTTAATTAAGAATCTAAAATAAGTTTGAATTTTGCTTAAAGGCCAAAACGGAACGACCCTACATAACAATAATTCAATACTTACTTACTCGTAAATAAAAGTAGGTACGTATTTTACCTACAAGTTTCCTATTTCGATATTTCTTATACTTTTTACATGTTTTTTTATAAAATAATTTTCAATAAAATTAGTCAAATTTATCTGAAAATGTGTGCAACAATGTCTTCTCTTGATCTTAAAGAGCTTTGTCCTGGTAACTATACTTGCTTCTTTATGAAATTATCAATGTATGTTGGTTTCAGTGACATAACAATGTTGGTAATTTAATATGATTTCAATAATAATTATAATCAAGTTTATCCATTCGAGAGGGAGGTATACAACATTTTCAAATACATTTATATTAAATCTTAGGGACAACAAAGATCCTTGACAAAAGGACATTTTGTATTTAGTATTATGTGGTTAAAATTTCATTAAAATTTTAACCTTAAGCCATATCCTCTTGGATGATCCTATGCTGATGAACTCGAATTAAGGAACCTTAAGTGTAAATGAAATTTTATGTTATAAATTGAATTTTCAAGCTTTATCAAGTGGAATGAAATATTTAATAATAAAAGATTCAAAATATTAGGCAATGTGTGTTCATAATGCAGTTTTTCGTAAGCACTTACAGTGTTAGTTATAGAGAAGAAGATTAAGGATATGAGGAAGAAAATGGAAAAATATTAAGAAAGGTAGAAATGAAGAACTTACAACTAAGTCATTAGATAATTTAAAGCTTGCATTCAGGGAATGAAATTATAATCTTTTTAACAAACTTCCAGTTGAGAATGATACGAGTGGATTTATTTGGAATATTCGATAACAATTAAACTGCTTATTTCTAGGACACTTCCTCAGATAGTTTTATTTAACATATTGTGAAACAAATATGTTCATACATTTGAGTGTCTCAAAAAAAGTAAGCACTTTTTAAATTGTATGTCATTTTTTCAGAGATTTCACAGTAATATTCTACCTGTGACTGTCCCGATTATTGAAAATGGAGCGCAAGGGAAAAATCCTCACAAAATCCATGAGAACGAGCTCCTTTACAACGAGTAACTGCTCGGGTCAGTTTTGGATCAGGTGCGCATAGGATTGGGCCTTACATTTTTGAAAATGAGTCCGACATTTGCAGTGACTGCGTGAAAGTCATTTGTTACAAAAAAAAGCTATAAAACGGAGTTCTTTTATCTTAAACTAGTATGGATATGGACGATCCATTCAGAAGGACGGTGTCACTTGTCACACGGCACATGAAATAATCGATTTTCTACAACAACGATTACTAGACCAAATCATCTCTTAAAAATCTGATACCAGAAAAGTCTCGGTATCGTTTGGTATCGGTATCGGAAACACAACCGATACCGAGACGATACCAGCTCAGAGGCATTCAAAACAATACCGAGACGATACCAAACCTAGGCTTTGTTATAGGAGATTAAACGAGACTGAGTTATGCGAGATCGATAGTTATAAGAACCGTACTTTAGGGACCGAAGTTAACCGATACTTTCAGTAGTATCATTTGGTATCGGTCAAAAAATAGATTTTTGAATAATATAATTAATTTATACAAATAAATACTTCTTGTAATTGGTTCAAGACTTTGCTATACAAGACAGAGTAATACCAAACCACTACCGATCATACCGATACCGAGACGATACTGAATTTTTTCAATTTTAACGATACCGAGACGATGCTTACCAAAGTGTCGTTTGGTTTGGTATCGTGGCAACCCCTTATCCTGATCTCCACCTAGCTACCAAATTAATTCGATTCAACGCCACCGCGCGTGCCGCACCGCACAATTTGCCGATTGTCGAATTTTGGCTACAAAAATTATTTCCCAACACGTAAATTCTTAATACAAACTAGTAAAATTCGGATGTTGAATTTACTGGTACTGGTCTATTTTGTCTACTTAAATCAGGGGCTTCACAATTTCGGTCAGAGCATGGCCCACATTTAAAAATTTTAAATAAAGTATCATTGAAGTCAGGAACTGAGCTAATTTTATTAAAATGACTCCAATAGTGATTTGTACAAAATTTAAAGAAGATAGTCCAAAATGTTTAGAAATCTTCCCAAGGGATAAGATATAATTTAAGTGCTTATTTCATGAACAGAGAAAAAGGACATCACACGGATATTTTGGTTTCCATAATTAATTATTGGAACATGTCAAATTTACGCAGTGCAATCAGGGTTGCCATGTCTTAAAAAAATTTTATAGCCCAATTTAGAAATTAAAACGTAAAAGGTGGGTCTTGCAATTTGGTAAGATGTAGCGGGCAAACGCTGCTGGAATGATTTTCTTCAAACTTGTAAGATAGTGATTTTTGGTCACTAACATATAAAAAAAAAACAAAAAAAACGGGTCCAGAACTTTTTCAAAAAAATTATTAAAAATTACTTTTAGTAAAAGTCACCTTCGGTGAAAATAAATATTCAAAAAAAAATAACGGTATTTCCCAAAGATCAATTTTCATAAAAACGGTATGACTGATTAAATTTTTTATGCAGGAGTAACTACCAAAAAAGTTTAAATAATATTTTGTGTGACAAAATCTTCGAAAAGTATTTTTCAAAACTTATTTTGAGAAACTCAATATTTCAAAAACGTTCAAAGTAGATTGTGTTGAAACTTAACTTACTTAACACTTTCTAGAATATTTAAAAAAATATTTTACTTTTATGCAAATATAATGCCCAATATTGTACAAGACAAGAATTAATGTTAAAATAATGGCTTGTGCTAACGTATTTCTTTAGAAATAACATCAAGTTAATAGGCTTTTTAATACAATTGTATGTCTGAATACGTTAAAAATAGTAGCATTCAGCCACATAAAACCTTAAGAATTCGGGAAAATAGTGGCAGGAGGCCAAAGTTATGATGAAATAAGTAAGAAGTGTCGAAAGAGATCTTGTCGTGAATAAAATCAATTGCTATTTTAACTTTCAACATCGATGCATTTTAACGGCGCTAGCGCTGGTGAAAGCCCAAAAAAACACAATTCAGCTATTTAAAGAATAAGTAAGACTCTTACTTCACTATAATGTGTGCCAAAATTTCAGAAAATAATTTTTATTAAACTTCAAATTACTACTTGGGAAAGCTTCCAGCGATCCTAGTAAAAAGCTACCCTGGAAAATTTTATCCCATCAGAGGCCTAATTCTTCAATATTGGGTTTTCTCTATGCAAACATAAAATCCTATACTAATTAATATTTTGTATCCGAAAGGGGAATGTACGAATTCGAGTATCACATTTGTTGTCATTAAAAGTCTGTGCAAAAATAAGCGAATTTATTTTTAACGTAAGCAGAATGTGAAACAAGGAAAATAATTGGAGTTTGTTGAATTGGTCCTCAGGGCTGCAATCACAGTTGTTTTTGAAATAGCATTCTAGCAATGTGTAAGTACTTATGTACTTACTTACTTAAGGTGGCGCTACAGTCCGGGGTGGACCAGCGCCTCAACCAACAAGCTTCTTCCATCTGGCTTAGTTTCTAGCTAGCTGTCTCCAGTTTCAAACGCCAAGTTGGTTGAGGTCATCTTTTACTTGCGTGCACCACCTGTTGCACTCTCTTCCACTACTGCGCCGTCCCACGGGGTTAGATTCAAAGACTTTTCAATTCAATGACAATGTGTAAGTACCATCATTAAAAATACAATTTGATGTCTCAAATCAAAGAAAAAATTACGTTGAAGGGTGTTTATTATTAAATATGTTTGCTTGGGACATTGCAAGTAAGAATTCTTTAAACCGAAAATTGTACTTAATTTACACTTTCGTTTCTGAGAAAGCAATTAATTTTTATTAAAAGTGCTTGCAATGAGAGTTTAATATTCCAACTCTTAAAAATGGTACAAAATTAAATATGAAACCTCAGTTTCAAAGACCCTGTTTAAGAAAACAAATGTGGGTTAAAATATGTATTGAAATAAAACCAAACTTTTTAACATAATCCTTTAACCAAAAGAACTTAAGCCTGTCTTTTCATAAATTAGAACTCAAAATCTTTCTAGCTATATATGAAAAAAGTATTATCCAACAAAACGTTTCATCAGAAAAACATGAGTCAACTCATTTCCATTCAAATTATAATTAAAATTAAAAAAAAAAATATCAAATGCAAAATACAAAATTCATTCCAAATGTTTTTAATCCTTTGAAATCTCTGAATAAATGTATTCTGTCAGCATATACGAGTTTATGCCTTCCAGTATGAGGCATTCTTAGAATTTTCTGGTGAATCTTTTTCCATTCCTATATAAGCTAAATTATTTTTAGAATATATACAAAAACAAAGAAAAACAAATCTCGAAGCCAAATACAAAACTTCCATGCGATTAAATTCTCAAAATATAATTTCAATTTATTCATTGCGCCATTTAAAAGTTCTCAGAAAAGACACATGGAGACCTTTTTAGCGTTTAATCGACAAACACACTCAACTAAACAAACACACATACCTACGTACGAAGGTATGTACCTTCAGACTGAAATAAATAATACAAGAAGCCTGGAGGAAGCATTCATATCTACTACAACTCTACCATATCCTGGCTCTGAGCTAGGACAACCACAAATAAATCACATAAATTAAATTTTGCAGACTTTTAGTCCTTTTTTTTTGTTTTTTCTTTTTATTTGTAAACTTCTCTCGTCCTTGCTCCTTTAAAGTCGTTCACGCGATTCAATTTGCTTCGTTAAATTTTAATAATAATTCGCCTTCGCCAATACTATACCTACACTATACAGTCGGCACGGCAGTCATGCTGCCGTCGTCGTTGTCGAGGTTCCTCTAAAGCTGAAGCCGAATACATCCACGATCTACCTCGGCCACCCTATTTTTTTGAACTTCCTCCTCCTACCAATATGAAGTCCTGTATTTCCATTTCCATCTACCATTCCAGCCACCTATTTTCCCGCCAAAACACAAATTTGTAGAGAAACTTTTTCATTTTTTCAAAAGACGTGTCAGGGGAGACATGGGGGCGGTGGCGACCCGCGGTTCCTTTTCGATTTGTTCCGCATTTGAAGCGAATCCCTGTTCCTGTTGGTATAATATGTAGTGCAGAGTCGAGCAGGAGTGAGTTCAGGGGTGGTGAGTTCATTCATTCGCATTGGTGATGAAAACTCATTCAACTGTGAAGTTTTTTTTTTTATTTTAATTTTCTGCGGCCTCCGTGAAAAACAACGAATTCGATGACGAGAAATTACTTTTTTGTTTTTTTTTGTTCATTTATTTCTTCTTCTTCAAAAAAAAAAAAACAAAAATTCTTAAGTACGGGAAGCCACGCACAAATATAACTTTTCTGTCAGAGGATGTGAGCGAGGGTGTAAGGCTCCAAAGAGCAAATAGGTTTTCTGTATGAGTTCCTTTCTGGAAATTAATTTCTTTATGACCCGTGAATAATTGTCAACAATGCTTTGCTAACACAAAAAAAACACAACAAAAAAATAAAGCACAAAAAAAGAACGACAAGTTCGAATGGAGGTCATAAGCCTACAATCTATAGCTGAAAGCGTTTGTTTTAAAAACAAAAAAATTATTTAGAACGAGAGGAAAAAGTTGAAAGTCTATTTATGGAAACGTGATGGAATGGAAAGGACTAATTTAATATTTTCATTTTTCTTTTCCTTCAATGGGTTATCCTTATCTAGGAAAATCTGCTCTGCCCAGCAAGCAGAAAAAAGGCTTGAGGCTATGGAGAATATTAATTATTATGGAAATCTGATTTAATTTCATTTATTTATAAATATTTATTTATGCAAATAGCTTGAATCAATATATACAGTCTTTGAAACTGTTTTTTTTTGAGGAGGCAATGAAAACGGAAGATGAAGAAAATCGAATTAAACTAACTATGAATTGGAATTAACTAGCAGGGGCTACTACTTAAGCTCTCGTAAAAGGCCACTTTGCTTCTTTGAGAACTTGCTCCGCTATTGTCAAGTCTCTTAATAGCAACAACGATTGACAAAGAAGGACTAATTTTTTCATCACAAAAACTTGTAATGGCGTCCCTAACTTCAGTTTCTCTGCTTCAAAATCCAATTTTTTTTTTAATTTTTCTTGAAATACAATTTTAATTGTTAATTTGGAGCCTAACTGAAATTTTCTAGGTACCTCTGTTATTTAGAAAAGGACTATTCTGCTAACTTCACTAACTTCATAGTGAAGTTAGCAGTTCAGAATGAAATGTTTGTATGTACCTTAGGACTTCAAAATTTGAGGATTTAAACCTTATATCAGATTCATAGCTAGCCTGGTTTCAGAGGAAAGGACGTGACATATTACCTACACCCACTATTTGGTGAACTGCAAAATCCGGAATAGAAATGCATCAAAATGCAAAAAACTGTAAATTCCTGCTATGGTCCCATTGGTCTTGCTTAAAATTGTTCTGCTAACTTTACAGACGTCTTGCGAATGCTGTCAAAAGTATGGAGCAGCAACGTATTCAGTACGAAAACCAAGCTGCGAATGTTCCGCTTTAACGTAGAATCCATACTACTATGAACTTAGAATCCATACTTCTCTATGGGTGTAGGTAGTACTGTAGTAAAAATGACCAGTGTTACAAAAGAAGTTGCAAACTTTTTTGGAAAGATGCTTTTGAAACAATTTTTTTTTTGGCAAAGTACCCATCTCCAACAAAGAACTGGTGAAAAACCTATTTTGAATTCGCTATTTATTAAGATTGTAGTAGATTGGAAACACCCTGCAGCGTGTTGAATACTCTATTGCAAGAGACGCATCAATTAAGTGGTTTTCTTTAACTCAAGATGGCAGAAGACCTAGGTGCCAGAGAAAAAAGGAATCACAAAAGCTGGGTAAAAGTTGGGGAGATCTCAAACTTACATTTCTAGAAATAGAACAAGAAGGCGTGAAGCCCTGCGGAAGGGTCAAGGAGTTAAGTAAGTAAGTTATTAGTGTAGACACACAAAATTTCGGTAACCACTTTGTCTTCCCTATCATTGTAAGACGAGGTTTCGCCTTTTTTTCTATCTAAACAAAATAACGATTTAAAAGGCATCGATTAAGTTAGTAAGACCCTATCCTTGCTTATGACTTTACTTTCTACGATTATCTAATATTCATAAATTTACCTGTTTTAAGATCGTCAGAGCCATCAGGAGAAGGCTCAAATATATGAGTCTTGAGTGCCACCATTCAAACTCTGTGAATCTAAGTGCCTATAAGTTTTTCGTTAAACGGTATCGACGTGAGTTTTGAATTTTTAATACTTCCTTTATCAATGAGAAATTAAATTCTTCTGGTAATCCTCAGTTTATAGAATTTCCTTAAAAGTTTTATGCTAATGACTATTAAATTCCAAAATGGTTATTTTGTGGGGCATTTTGAGCGAAATCTTTTGGTTGTAAACTTGAGAAATTTGCCACTAAAGAGGGTCTTACGACCCTTTAAATTACCATCACTATTCGCATTAATAACTATGCCCGCATATTTTTAATTTTCATCATTTTGGTCGTCTAACATAAATCCAAATAATAAAAAAAAAAACTACAAAGTTATCTTCATTTTCTATGATAAGGCACCTTATGTCCTTATAAAACCTTGAAACCTCTCTATCATGAGCATAAAAATACCTAACCCTAATTAATGATAAATACTTGCTTAAATTCCTGCACGAGCATCCTATTTAAAACCAACTATACATAAACTCAAAACAACATAATCCAACTTTAGTCGCGAAAAACCAGAAACCAAGGCAATATTTATCCTAAAGAGGTAGGTAATTTCGAAAAATGGGGGCCCACTGCCGATCTCATTCTCTTCCTCTCCCTCTCTCTCTCTCTCTTTTTCTGTGGCTGAAATTAAGCCATGAAGAAATCTTTGTTGGAGAAATTCTCAAACGAAGATAATACCCGCACTCAAGACTCAACCCCACTTAATGTGTACTAACCTTTAAAGTAGCGTCTAAATTACCTGCTTTAATTTAAGTTGACGACTAGCGGAAGTTGGTTGTGCAAATAATGGCTCCCAGACCCATATTAAATGAATTTTTCCCTGTTGAGGCTGGAATAATATTTAAGGATGCTTCTATTTACTAAAGTAGGTTCTAACCTCCTCCATGCCCTCTCCAGTACCCACCATGCCATTAATCTTGTGTGGTGGTCCTGTATATATATTCTTCTTCTTCTTCCACTTCTTCTTCTTCTTCTTCATTCTGCGTGGAATTGTTTTAATTTGGAAGCCTAATGAGGTTGAGGTTTTTGTGTGTCGTCGCCGTCGTCGTAGAGTTGTCGACAACTACGGCGGCGGCACAGCGGTGGTGTCGGTCGGTAACGTCGGGACTCGGGATGCTAAAGGTGCAAATAGTGGGACCCCTCTAAGTATTGACTATGTAGAAGAAGTAGACATTTGTTATACTTAGCATCCGATCTCATCATTCTTTGCGCTAAGTACGCTCTCGTACAGGGGAATTAGTGTGATGTCCTTTTTTCGTTTTTGTTTTGCCTTAAGTTGGATTGTGACAAAAAAAAAAAAAAAAACGAAAAATGTTTGGTGCTATTTTTGTTCTTCCTTAAATGACGTTTATGCGAGCACAGCGAAGGTTTGCTTCGTACCAGGATTAAAAGTGAATATAAATCAAGGACTTAAGTACTAATCCATGAAAATATTTTTTTTTTTCGTTTTAATTTTGGATGAAAGTAGGTAGGTACAAGGCACCTTATACATCCCCCCCCCCCATTTCCCCTACAACAACTGTCTTTTAGGACTTTTTCTAAAATGAGAA
Organism: Dasysyrphus albostriatus; assembly: GCA_946251815.1. NCBI lineage: Eukaryota > Metazoa > Arthropoda > Insecta > Diptera > Syrphidae > Dasysyrphus > Dasysyrphus albostriatus. Next base: position 138,117,941 of record OX276337.1, on the reverse strand, counting down.
TTCTAAGAATTCATGACAAGACAACAATTTAGGAATTTCATGAAACTAAAGACATTATTTATCCTTAAAATTTCCCTCTATAGATACCAGGCAGGAAAAAATTAAGTTCCTTCAATTTCATGGAAATTTATATTTTTATTTATTTCTACGAAAATTCTATTGTTGTTCTTCAGTTGAAAGCATTGATATAAATTATCATATATTCAAAATACACATCACAATAAAATAAAGAAAAAAATATTTATATTCATATTTTTCTATGAATAATATATAAAATGTTTCCAATAATCTACACTCAATTTAAATGTTCATTTAAAACACCATACACAGCACAAGCAAACACCTAAACACACACATACACGACACATACCAACTATTGGCATTAAGGATTAACTATATTTGGATTTTGTGATTATTTTTAGTTGGTAAATTTTATTATTTATTTTGGTGACAAAATTTAATTTTGATTGGGTTTTTCTAGTCTCATATTATATTGGAGTTGGTTCCAACCAATAGGCATCGGTAAAATGTTATGTGGAAAAAGGATTTGGATGATATTATTTGCAGAATTATTGTAACCAGGGTCAGTATAGTCAGAACTACTATTAACTGAGAGCAATAGAATATAAGCGTATAATTTCAATAGAATTTATACTATTATTGTGTTGATTTAGCTTTAAGTTGTAATATAGATAGATAGTGTTTAATTACATTTAAATTGATCAAAATGCATAACTATATTATATTGTTCCTATATCGGTCTTCATGTAGAATGAATTTATATTATTTTCGGTGTGGGCTTTATTGAAATTAGATTACCAATTTATTTAATATAGTCAAACAAAATGAAATGCGAACCTTAAAATAATTCTGTAACGCCAGTGGGTGGGTTTTGATTGGTCAATACTTAGCCCTATACATTAGATTTGATACAATTAGAGGGGCTTTATTTTGAAATTTTTAAAACACGACTAATTGATTTCTTGGGGCTCTAAAAGAGAATTATAAGCTAAATATTTAAAGGTCTTGAAAGGTCACTAATGGCATACAGGCACCTTCATATAAAAAAATAGTCTCTACATTAGTCACGACATGCGTCATTCCATGTCGACATCGACTCTCCATTACTGGAAATCCATCTTTGCATTATTTTCAATATTCATTCTCAACATAGTCCTAATATTAACGATTCAACCTCCTGAAAGATATTTTTTTTTGGAAAATTTCTTAAAGAAGGTAATTTTGTACTTTACTTACCTGTTGTCCGAAAATATTCTCTTGGAAAGAAGAAATAATTACACGACTTCTTCATTTGCACTCTGCCATATTGATTATTATAAAACCATCATTTGACCCTATTCCTTACTCGGTGAACCATTTGGAGCTTCTTATGAAGCGTAACAGACTACCTACGTCTATGTTTATTAGATCACTAGGGCCATTGAAGTAAAAATCACCAAGGTGAAGTCTATTAGTTTCTGCAAAAATTGTTAGAGAATACGCCAAGAAGCAATGCCTGCTTGTCTTTAAGACATGGTCCGATTATACCACCAATCATAGAGTTAATGTGCAATCTGCTTAGAGAATCAAACACTTAGATCGCCTTAAATCCATTACTGGCCAGATTAGTTTTGTTGCCAATCAAGTGGTGATATTGTTCAACCTAAAGTTTCTTCTCTCTAATGCATCTTGTTTCAGCAGCAGTTTACAAGTAGCGATGGGCATACCAGTATCTGCCTTGCTAGGTGGAAGAGGTAGAGTTGTTGAAGCTCACAACTTAGGTATACATAAACAAGCCGAGCATTACACTTTGCTAAGTTTGTCGCAGTTTACGGCTTTATCTAGAGCAGTTCACCATACTGCAACACCAAAATTGAGAATCGTCTAATCACCAAAATGTGTAGCCAATGAGTAATACGAGGTTGAACTTGAAGGGCCCATTTATTCACAACGGCTTTTTTGCATGAGAAGAATGCCACTGTGGCCTTTTTAACTTTTTCTTATATGTTAGTTTTCCAGCTTAACTTCTCATCCACAAATGCTTTAGTTTCCATTAATTTCACTCATAGACTAAAATAGGCAACTTGCTTCCAATCATATTGCACATTTATGGGGTTGGTTATAGGTGCATTAAAGAGGTTCGCATTAAATTGATAAAAGAAAAAATAATGTGTAGGTAGGTTAAGGAATCGAACCCAGGTCCCTTTTCATCAATAGTTTTGCTAGCTAACCGCTCGGCCAACCTCAGACATACAATGAATTGCATTGAATTTAATTCACTTCTTGAATCTTTTTTCTTGAAAGGTTTAAGTAGTCTAAGATGTTTCCCCTAGAACGTTATGTTAATTTTCTAAGAACCACAAATAGAAATCCTACAAAATCCTGTTCTTTTCAAAAATGGCTAAGCTACTTTTCTTAAAAAATTTAATACATTAATTTAATAAAGTTCTTTCAGTAAGGCTCACCTTTGGATAAGAAACCATTTTTTTAAAATGGTTAATAAAAGTACCTCCCATGAAACCATTTTTGCTTGAGGTATATAAGTACAATATCATATGGCAAGTTATGCATTCATAAGAAAATTTGAACTCGAGATTTTGATCAGAGCTGTCATTACGATGATAGGGAAGGCGAAAAAAGTACTTCTCACAATTCTGTCTGTCTGTTTGTCTGTTCGAGTACAGTATATCCAAAATGGCTAGATCACTTTTTTAAAACTTCTTACATAGTGATTTTTAGTGATTCTGCCCACGGGTTAAAAAAAAAATAGTAGTAAAAATAAAGGCTTGCCTTACAATTTTATTTTAAGCAATTTTACAAAATCTTATTTTTCTCAAAAATGACTTTCCAACTTGTCTTAAAAAATTCCATGAATTTCTTCTGGGAAACTATTTTCCAAAAAAATTTTTATCAATGAAACCTCCCAAAGAACAATTTTTTTAAATTTTCGGTTTGCTTCAAAACGATTATTTTGACTTAATAACTTTTTTTTTTTTAAACAAAAGCTTCTAAGCAATGCTAATAATTTTTTTTACAAATTTTTGGATTTTTAAAACACTTTTAAAAATATTTTTTTGGAAAACAAATATTATGAAAACTTAAAGGTCGATTTTTATAAAACTATGTGATTTATAGTTTTTGTTACTTTTGTAAAGACTTTTAAGAAAAAAATTATACTTTTATAAAAAAATAACGGTACCTACCACACAAATGTTAAAAAACCCTCAAGGAAAATACTTTTTTTTTCTAAAAAACGGCTCCTTTGATTTGTATTAAACTTTTTCTGTATGTTAAAACTAGTGTGATATAATACCAAAAATTATAAAAATTTACAAAGAGCTACTATTTATTGTACTTCTCATAATACATTTTCTTAAATTTTGAATTTTCTCACTATCGGCTGAACAAATAAAGATTCTTTTTTATACAAATTTCTATTAAGATTAAAAAATAATGCATATCTAAAATTTTCAAAAAAAGTTTTTGAATTTTTACAAAAAGTTTACAATTTTTTTTTGTAATTTCGATATCTTAAAAACGGGGTGCAATTGTTTTTTGAAATTTTATTTGTATATGCATTAAGATAGATTAATAAACATGTTATAAGAATTTTATATATAAAAACTTATTTTTAAAGAAAACCTCTCCAACTATTTTAATTATTTTTTTTCCATACAATCATATTGCATCAAGAATTAAGATGGCATTCTGTTTTTCATCTCCAACTCTTAAAAAGTTGTTTTAGCAATTTTAAAAATCTTATTTGCACTTTTTTTAACATTTTTCTCTCTTTATTATTATATTTTCGATTTTCTTCAAAAATTTAATTATAAATCTATAAAGGATATTTTAGGTACCTGTGTTAGTATTTTTTGTATTAACTAACATTTCAAGCACTGTTCTAAATATTGACCATAATGGCCAATTTTATTATTTGCCACCAATTTTTGTACACACTTCAAAATGTTTGTTGATTTGGAGAGTGCTCACAAGAGAGTAAAACATTTACACTTTTACGTTGAACACACAAGATGATGTCCAAAAATGTCCTTTGATAAGTAATTCTTTGGTCTGTCAAATGCCAAGTCAGATGGAAATACACTCACAAAAATTCTTACCAAAAGTTGCCACTAAGCCGTTAAACACTTTCCACTTAACCGTTTAACATTTTTTCAGCAATTTGTTTCTCTCTGAGAGAGTTTCATAAAAAAAAACTGCTAATTTTTGCCTTAGAACGGTTGAACAAAACTATTACTTTCATCAAGGAATATCAATTGGGCAAAGTGTTCCCAATTTTAAATTATGTATATCAATGAAAATTTGGCAAAACTGCTTTTGGTTATAAATGCAAATATGTGACTTAAAACTTTTGAGCAAATAAATGCTTTAATGAACAACGATGCAACGCCATTTCCAAACTCCTCCAAAATGTTGCGATTAATTAGGCAATCGTTGAAATCTCTTACCTGATGCTTCTATAATTGATCTCTAATTTGTGGTTTATGTTCTCTTTATTTTAAAGGTCTTTTTTGTTTTGATTTTATTTTTCCTTCTTCCAAAGTTAGACCAAATTCAAACATCCCTATAACCATTTAATTTCTCTCGCATGCTAAAGAATTACTTCTTATAAAACAAATTTAATTTAAAACTTAGTTCAATTCACAATTTATTATTTAAAATATTCCAAAATATCAAGAATTAATTATGACTTATGCATAATGTACTTAATAAGTACATTATAAAGTCAAATAAATGATTCAACTACACTATAAAGCTTAAAATACTACTGCATCCATCGTTACATTATAAATCCCTGATTTGCTCCATTATTATTCCATATTTATTGTCAGTGCATAAACAGATTGCCTTGTGTGTGTGTATGGTTCTAAAGCAAAATAGTGTCACCACAATGCAGCATTATTCAATGAAATCCACTCGAATGCATTCTAGTTTCGTTTGCGTATATACTCTTCGAACATATCCACTCGACATACTCAACCCAATTTTAGCGCTCTCTCTCTATGTAGCTTTGAAATAAAATAAAATCCACTTTATAGAGCAACATTCCTGGATGCAGAGGATAACTTTTGGAATTCCATTCCTTCCATAGACGAAAGTGTACACCATGCCCCGGCCAAGAGTATAAGTAGTACCTTATACTCGTAGTTGATGCTGGCTTGAGAATCAGGATACTGGATAGCAATCTAAATTCAAAGCGATTTGCATAAACGAAGCAACTTTGCCCACAGAAAAGCAACATAGTGTTGTGCAAAAATATTTTTAAACACACACACACACACATATATCCATACAGATGGAACACTCTTCTCCAAGGATATATTTAGATTCCCTGGTGGTGTTTGGTACCTACTTGTACACTCTCCGAACCACATCGAGTCGAATATGCCAAATGTGCAGAGAAAGATTTTAATAACCATTCCTCCGTTCATCAGTCGCATTGAATCTCAGTCACGCAGCAATTCCAGTTCCAGTACCAATCCAAAACCCAGGCCTGGACAGATTGGGAACGAAGGAACGACTGGGACCGGCGTTGGGCGCCATTCTTCACAAAAACTAATACTTACCACCGAGCCATCGTCCCACCGACAAATTATTCAGCCGGCCCACTTATATTTCGTTTGTGCTCTCAGAAAAGTTTATGCTGCTCCTTGCAAATATGCAAATCTTTGGTCTGTGAATGTGTGTCCCTAATTCTATGGTCATGACCTCCGCTAAGTGCCAAACTTCACCCATCGACTCGTTAGCTTTAGCGTGGTGGCCGCTTTATCATGCTGCTGCCTTCGGAGGAACATAGCCCGGCTAAGGAATGCATAATAATGATGTTTGGTGCGCGTCGTAAATCAAGGGAATTTATTTCGGTGCAGTTGGGTTTGAGGAGGCTGGCTACCACCGATGGGTGGTAGTGGCACAGCTATGATATTCGGTATCTCTTTCGGGCTGAGCTGGCATTAGAGTTGTTTTGCTGGCCTCTTCTCAAGGCTAGACAATAGCTCCAGAACTATAGATATTCCACGACCACCTATAGATACCTACTGCAATGAACTGAAGTTTATTTCAGAAACGATCCTTGGGGTTTTCTGTGTGATGGCTAAGTGTGGAGAACTAAATAATTTACCATTTTAGTTGCATGTTCCTCTGGGAGAGAGAGAGCTGAGTGCGGGATGCAGAATAAGATAACAAGGGTATAATTTGCATTTTTCTGTACTTTTCATTTATGTTGTCAAAAGGAACAGCGGGTGGTGTCGTATATAGAAGTGGTATGGCTAGAAACAACAAGTTAAGAGAGAGAGAGAGGTCCTCTGCTGCGAAGGGTTGGAATATGGAGCTGGGTGCGATAGCTCCACTTGAATAGAAATTCATATAATTAGTGGATTGCATTGTTAAGATTAACTAGAATAGATTGTTGTTCTGGGACGGGTTGTTCTTCTTTTCGAAAAAGACAGTTGGGAGCGTTATGCTATATCCAATGGACGGACAAGGTAACGGTGATGGTCGGGTGAAGGAACATAATTAAGGCGAGTGCTTGGAGATTGAAATGCAAACAACAATGGAGCAGGATAAAGTTTGTTTAAAAGTTAATGAATACAACTGAACTCTGAGTGAAGCACTTTTCATTGAGAATAACTCAAAAATTGTAAGAAGATAAACCGGAGACTGGAGGAGATCCAGGAGAAGGTGGTACTTGTAAGTATAGGAGAAGGGTTAGAAAATGTAATCAATTAGACTATATTATTAATTTTATAATTAATTTAAGTATTTTTCAAAAAGAGTCCACTTTCGAAAAAAGAACATTAAATATGTGTTATTCGTCAAACAAACTAGAAGGATTCGGTTCCAGAATATATAATTTTTCATTAAACAAAATTCTGTAAATTACAATTTTTAATATTTGCATACGTTATGTTATTTTGAATCATAAAATTGCAATTAGCAATGAATGAAAAAGCTTATTTTTGTACAAAAGTTAATTTCATTTAAAATTTCGTGAGAAATAAATTTGTGGAAGAAAGTTTTGCTCTGTCCTCTCTATATTGAAGCAGAGTTGAAAAGTAATGAACACAAAATTTCAATTACTTGTAACTGAAATTTTCAAGCACCTTTTCGATTACTTTTAAATGTAATTGAAAAAATTGTAGTCCTTATACCATGTTATTCAAAAGTGTCATTTACTTGTAATTCAATCACATAAATGTAATTGAAAACAAAAGTAAACATCAAAAAATATGTAATGATTACTTTTTTCAGTTATAGTTACACAACATGTAATTAATTACTTGTTTTGTCAAACAAATTTTCCGTGATATTGCTCAAATAGTTCCCTGTAGTGTTAAATATCTGTACGTGTGTTGTTTTAAATTTATTAATATATATTATTTATTAATATAGTGAATTAAATAACTTTCATCAGGTTTTTAAATTACTGTCGTTTTTTAAATAATCTTATTTTGAAAATAATTAAACTAATAATAATAAAATGGGCAAATTTCTCATTGCATTTTTGTCTATTTGTATTAGTTAAGCAGTTAAATTAACTATTTTTGCTTTATTATTATTATTTCAATGTATAGATAATAAAAACATGTAATTAATTTCAATCCAAGTTATCAATAACCTTAATTGTAATTTACATAGTGCTTTCGTCCAATTACTTTTTAAAACCCCCTTACTATTTTCAATTATATGTAATTTGTAAGTAAATTTTTTCAATTACAATAACAAGAATTGGAAATTATGTTTTTTTCAATTACAAGTATTTGTAATTGTTGTTGAAAAAAGTTCAATTACAAATAACATGTAATTGATATGGAAGTTAAAATAAATTACGAAAAGCAATCATTATTTCCCAACTCTGTATTAATGGAATTGTTTTTATCATTTTACTCAAAGCTATGCTCAATCCAAAAAGCTAGTTTTGGAAATATCTCCTCCAAAAAAATATGTCAAAGTCAGTGTTTTAGCCAGGGGTGGGGCAGAGTACCTACCAGAACTTTTAGAAAAAGGGCCACAAAATACAACATACAAAATATTTAATTTTGAACTTAATTTAATTTTATTGAAACATTTTTATAAGTTTATGGCGTTGTCACCTTGTGTTGTCATATTGAGAAGAAAAAATAAGCATTTTAATGATTCAATCACAAGAAATAAAACTCATTAAACATTTTCAAAATATTAAAAGAATGTAAGTTAAATTTTTAAGGATCCGTTGACACCACCAACTGGATTGTGAAGATCTCTACAGATCTGTAGATGTCACCAAACAGGTTTTGGAGACCTTTAAGGATCCGCAAAGGCCACAAACCAAGTTGTGGGGGCGTCCAGAGATAATAAGAGGCCACATACTGAGCTAAGGGTCCTCAAGAGATCTGTAAGAGCCATTTACTAAATTCTGAGGCTTTCAAAAATACGCAGAGACCATCAATCGAGTTCTAGGGGCCTCTAGAGATCCGTAAAGGCCCCCAAATGAGTTTTGACCAGGGCCCCCAGAGATCCATAGAGGCCAGTAGATGAGTTCAGAGGGCATCCAAAGATCCGTAGAGGTCATCGTCCAATTTTATGGGAGCCTCTAAATACTCCTTTTGATCCACAAAAACTTTATATTTGATGAGAGTTCAATTTTATTACAAAATTTAAGAAAAAACAGAAAAGGAACGTAGGAACTTTTACAAACTTTTTGCATGGGGCCCAACCAGTCCACCCCTGGTCCCTGGAATATAAAATTATGTTTACTAGCTATATTTTATTTGCCTTAAACTGATGCCTGTACGTGGATGACTTCATAGGCAACCGCACAGTTTCTTCCAAGGGGGGAGAAAGTCTTCTAGGAAGGGGAGGTGAACTAATCATGGACTCCAACATAAAAAAGTAAGTAACACATAGTAAAAAATTAAAAATATTTTGGGAGCGTGATATTTTCATGGGCCGTTGGAGGGCAAATAAAGCCTTCTGTCTCTTCCCCTCTAGGCGGCTTAAGACTATACGATATTTATTTCCGGAAAGACATAGGGTACAGTGCCGCTGCCACATGAAATGGCTTAGTAATGCTAAAAATTTAAAGTAAAACCTCTTTTGGTTGACCCTATGTGACACATTAACCCATACGCAAAGGGCGTTGCGTGAGTTTGGTGCTATTATTTGTTTTTGTTTTCCCCTAAAATAGCTACCATATCATCCATATTTCAAAGTGTTTAGAAATTGCCTTAGCACATAAACCCTATCAGCTAATTCAATCACTCTCGAATGCACAGTAGTTTCCGATTAGAATGTATCAAGGTGCAATGTTATATTTGCCTATAATACAACATAAATGTGTTTCGTCTTGAGCATTATCATAATTAAGCCAGATAGGATAGCCTAAACAGCACGCCTTCAATCATCTGTTTTAGGGACTGCAACCGGCCTGTATTCATTCGAGTATATGACTCCCAGCCGCACACTCACACACATTTCTCACACAACATTATACACTATACACAGTGTTATCAAAGTACACCATCATTCGTTAAGCATATTCGACAACAGGAAATATAAACCCTCCAAGGGTAGGTATAACGGCATGCATAGCATATTGCGATGCAAATTAGCTAAATGTTCAACTTTGCATATAAGTAGTAGATACATCGCACAGCAAATCGCAAAACAAAGATAAAGATAGCCAAAATAGGTCAAAAGCAAAACGCAAATCAGGCGGAAATAATATCTACACATATGTATTTGTGTTTGAATGTATGTATGTATGTTTTATGTGCATATCGCATTTAATTTAAGATACATCTAATCGACGATGGTGATGTTGATGACGACGAATAAACCGACTGACTTGCTCTACTGTTTAATTATTTTCTGCCGCTAAAACCAGAGGAATGAGTTCTATCGATTGCAAATTCAGCAGATCAGATAAACGTGCCGACAGCCAAATTATTTGCCTTTTCAAAATCGGCCAATAACCTTTTTCAGCTGGATGAGATTTTTGCATAGGTATTTCTACAAAGATTTAGTTTGAAAATTTATGTTTTTTTTTTGTTTAATAAACCAATCAAAAATACCAGTATTTAAGAATATTCAAAGCCCTTCAATCAATTTCTGGTAGGAACTTATTTCATAAGCCATAGTATTAGACCAGTTTATACCATTGGGTGATAAATAAAATGTGTTTATCTTATATCAAATCTTAAATCCTAATTTAGTATCTGATGCTCATTTAAGCCAAAAAAAATTGTGTGGGCATTAGACAAGTTTATACCAATTAGTGGATAAGTAAATTGATTCAAAATTATGGCGCATTATAAGTTCTCAAACTGATTTCTTGCACGCATTTATAAGCCATTGAAAACTGTTTTAGTATTAGACCAGTTTATACTAAGCGGATAAATTAGATACATTTTACATCAGAGCCAATTCTTTATTCTCTAAATAAGTTTTGGTTCTCATTTGATGTGAATACTGTAAGAGCATTCGACTAGTTTATACCAACTATAGAGGAAAAATAATATAGATTAGACATTAAAGGTTATCCTTAGTTCTCAAATTAATTTCTGGCGCTTATTTATAAGCCATAGACAAAATTTTTTGAGTATTAGACTACTTTATACCAATAAGTGGACAAATAAAAAGATTTTACACCAAAGAAACTCTTGGTTCTATAGTTAATTTCTGGTGCTCATTGCCCCAGCCAGAAAAAAGATTAGGAAGCATTAAACTAGTTTATATACTAATCAGAAGATAAATAAAACCGATTTTACACCAAAGCATATTCTCGGCTTTTAAAATAAATTTCTGGTGCTCCCCTCACTAGCCACAAGACACTATGGAGGCATATTAAACCAGTTTATACCAATCGGTATATTGGTGCATGTTCTTAACCCTTTAATTAATTAATTTGGTGCATATGTAATTAACTACAAAAAACTGTTTGATCATTTGATTATTTTATACTATTCAGTAAATAAATAAAATAGATTGTTTACCAAATCATTTTATTGTATTATAAACCAATTTGCAACACTCATATCATAAGTCAAAAACTATGGAAGAATTAACCATTTTATACCAATCAGTGGATACATAAAATAGACTTTACTTCAAAGCATATTCTTATTTTTTAAATTAATTTCTAACAATCATTTTATGACATTGAGAAAAATATTTGAGCATAAGACCAGTTTATACCATTCATTTCACATACAAATAGGTTAAATATCAAAGCTTGTTCTAAATAATCAATTTCTGGCACTCATTTATAAGCCAGAGAAAACTGTGTGAATATTAAACCAGTTTATACCATTCCATTGATAAATCAAATAGATTTTTCAAAAAACTCTTAATTAAATTTCTGGTACTATTTTATAAGTCAGATAAAAATGTTTTGGAATAAGTCTTGTTTATACCAATCATTGGATAGATCAAATCAAATTCAGTGAAGTAAATGTTGTGAGCTTTATTATTTATCAAATAGAAAAATTATTTTTCTCTATAGTTCTAGCAAATACAGTTATTTGTGCTTGTTTATACCAGTCTTACATATAATATTTTTAATTCAAAATATATTGTAAGATATTTATATTAATTATCCCCAGATAATGATTTTACTAGTTCTGTTTAGATTTTAAAGTACCAAGGGTGTATGCAGGGGAAGGGGGCAGGTAAGAGTACTTATTATGCCCTCCCCTTACCACAGTATGTTTCATACATTAGGCAATTTATCTTCTTTTGAAAGCATTTAAAGCAAGATTTCTGTACCCAAAACTATTTGATAATGAGATTGCCTCCCCAAACGAGATTCTGAAAGAGTTTGCCACCCCCCCCCCCTATCCCAAATATTGCATACGCCCTTGGTAAGTAAATGACTAACTACATCGTATTTAATGAAATTATTCATTTACCCTTATTGGTATAGAAACTGGTCTAACATTTATAAGGGCTTAAGTTTATATTGCGATTTAACAACAATTTCATAATTTTGCTGTGAAAACTATAACTTTCTATGAAAATTTGTTAAAAAGTTATTATTTAATTTTTTTTGTTCATTTACTTACTGATTGGTATAAAATACAGTTAAAACCTACTTACAGGCTATTTATAGTTTTTTGAACGTTTCAAAAGATAGTAGCTAATAAATACCGGACATAAGAGTTTTAAAAATTTTTATTTAATCATGCATACAAATTGGTATAAACTGGTCTAATTCCCATTCCAGATTCATACGGAATTTTTTATTTTATACAAAACTACATCAAAGTTCTTCTATGAGTTTGATTAGACAAATAAGGGCTAATTTTGTTATTTTTCCTAAGGACTGAAAACTACCCTCACTGGACCAAAAGTATACATCCAAAGAAGAAAGTAAAATATCAATACATTCATCTTATTTGTCTGTCCCTTGGAATTGTGTTTAAGCAAAATAACTTCCAGGTCATATTAAAAAGCTAACACAAATATGCATACATACTCCAAAAATAAAAAAGCACAACACTCTTAAACTAAATGCATGCACCAAGTAACCTGATAGGGTTATTTGCCATCATGTTAAAAAAAAAAACAAACTTACACATACACAATATCGAAATAAAAGAAAAGTAACAAAAAACTTCTTCGTCTTCTTCTTTCAAAAAGGATGAAAGGGAATCTCGAAGGAATTATACTTGCTTACCTGTCGAAAAACTTTTGCTAACATGGCGATTTTATTGTACGGGGTTATCTCGAGACTCTAAGGATATCGTATATACATAAATATAATCAAAAAATTTCAGACATCTACACATGTTACCCAAAGAGGCAGAAGCTGAAGCAGAAACAGAAACAGAAGCTTCCTGTGGTGCATAAAGAGGCGAACGAAGCAGTGAACGCAGTGTCGGAGATAGGGCCAACGATGAATATGACGACAACGAAGAGGGAAAGCCCAAGCTCGAGCCCGAGAGGAACTCATCCAAACTTCTACTTATTCCGTTTTTCAGGTAAATCAGAAATAATTCATGTGGAACGTATCCGAAATGCAATAAAATATTTTCCGCTACCACTGCTCCTGTGATATACCATCTCACCTCACTTCACCTCTCTGCTCCAACTCACCCATCATCCCACTTTTTCAACCTATTGCATCCCTAAAGGATATTTTCTCTCACGGTAGATGTAGCTTGGAAGAAAGTTGATCCAGCTGTGGGGGGACGAAGACCCCCAACTCATCATTTCCAATGAAAAATAAAGAGGGAGAGGACGAACAGTATTCACATAAAAGACACGGCTACCTATCAGAAGGAGAATGTGCTTCAGTGGTGGTTTCAGTGATGGATTCCGAAAAGGAAAACGCACCCTCTTCATTCAGGACTGACTGAATCAGGCAAAAAGGGTGCAGATTTTTGGTTCACCTGAGTAACACGCTGTGATATGCGTTTGAAAATTTTATTGCCTGACACAATCTGGTGCAAGGATGAAGTTTATATGGCTGAATAAAGAAAAATGTGTGTTCAGTGCCCTTGTTCCATCTCTCTTTCTATCTCTCTCTCACTCTCTAAGTCCTGATGCTGATGCTGAGGCTGCCTGCTGAAATTCTAAAAGATTCTTGTGGATGAAATTTAAGTGTTATGTAATGATTTTCAAGGAGAAGCAAGAGCATTTTCATATTTTACATGGAAAAATGTATGTAGGTGAAGGTAGATGTATGTATGCTTGTTAAAGGTGGGTGCACTATGCATCACTCCAAAAAGCATCGTACCATATCTCTCTGAATGTGAATATCTCTAGCTTTGCTTTGAAAATTGGGAAAATTAAAGCAAGTTCTTGAAAAAATAAATGCAGAGCTTATATTTTGTATGAACGTTTTTTTCAACATAGACCTCCGCACATGGTTTCTATGCCTATAAGTTTTGTTTGACTTTTCATAGGTTCTTAGCTGTAGGTTAAGTTGAGGGTTTTTAATTTTTTTTCCATCGGGTAAAGTTGAAATGCAAAACCGTTTTTTTCTAAACTTATCGTAGGTACCAAGTGCACTTTATATTTCAATAAGAATTTCTATTAAAACTTCTTGTTCATAAAGCGTGGCAATGTGAAGTATTCCAAACTTGGTTAAGAATCTTCTCACATCATTTTAGTAGGAACCTAGTCCCACTTGTAAGAAAAGTATGTCCCTACTAAGTTGAACGTTTGTAAGATTAACCTCGAAACTATAAAATTCTCAACAAATTTAATCAACCTGGCCCACAAATTACAGAGAATTATAATTACGTATAAAGGATGACACGTGGTAGTCAAAGTAGGAATAGATTCAATTCACAGGCTATTTGAAGTTTAGCGCAAAATCTTCATTGATTCAAATTAATCTATTTTTTTCTTTCTTCTCCTGAAAACTGAAATATCAAGTTGAGATGTTTAAGTTTAGGTAGATGTTGGGCACAGCACACGATCATACAGTTTTTGCCTGTGTGTGGCAGAATACCGAGAGAGGAGTCAAGGATGTTTCGTCAAAACTTTCAAATTTCAAAAAGTTGGTCTCTTAATTCTATCTGACCTTTAGCTTTAGGCAAAGCGACTAAATCCCAACTGGTCTAATCACTATGGGAACCTACTTTAGCAGAATGGGCATTGGCACATCTGACTTACGTAAAAGTTGTCAAGACGTTGAATGCCCTAGTCTAGCCAGAACTAGGAAAGCAGCCCTCGGAGATTACTTTTTCGATTAACTGGGTGACGTCTCGTTTTTGCAACTGAGGAACATTCTTAAATTCACTCAGAATTCAGGATCGTTCAGAAGGCCCCCCATACCTTAGCTTCCACTAATCAATTTCCTTACCCCTCTTTTATACTTACCTTACCAACATCCTGGTTAGAACGATGGATCCATTAACATCTGTGAGGTGATTCGTCCTTCTTGTATCATCACCCGTTTCAAACTTTTTTTGGTCATCCCCTGAATCAATAAATATTACTTTTAGTATAAGCTATCTTTGCATGAAAAACTATTAAAAAAATGGCAACTAATAGAAATTACATCCCAAAGAATCATTTTTTTTTATTTTTGACTTTCTTTAAAAAAAAATTCAAATAGAATTTTCAAAAAAATATTTTTTTGATATTAAACAAGTATTTCAGAAAACGACAGGGTTTTACAGGGCTTTCCAAAAACTGTTCACAATATTTTAAAAAAATATTTTACTCTTATGAACAAATAACGAAACCTTCTATACAAATGTTAAAAACACGTCGAGATTTTTTTCTCAAAACTAGTGAGATCTTATAATATGAACATTTTTATTTAGCAATTAGGTATTATTGGTACCTCCCTCCTATAAATTCATTTTATTTTAAATTTTCTCACTATCAGCTGAAAATTTTAAATTCATTTTTGTACCTACAAATTCCAAATAAATTGAAACAATATTAAAAATAAAAAACAAAATTTTTTGTTGGAAGTTCAATATCTCAAAAATAGTTTGACAACTCTTTCTGAAATTTAATTTTTCAAAGCATATAATTAATTTTTAAGTATATTGCATGCCAAAATGTTTCCTTAGAAATGTAGAAAATTTTTTGAAATGTTTGAATTTTTTTTTTCATAAATTATTATTTTTGAACAAAAGAACTGAGATGTTTTTCTTATCTGAAACTATCAAAGGAGTGTTTGAAACATTTTTCTATTAAAATGTCCATGTCTTTATTTTATTAAGCACCACTGTTCTTTTTAATACTCAATGCTCTTTCTTTTTATTATTTAATCTGATACTGAGAACCTGATGAAGTTTCCAATATTTGACTAAAAATTGAAAAAAGTAAAATTTTGAAAAAAAAATCAACTTGAAAAATATATACAAATTTTTTTCTTAAATACCTACTAACTTTAAAATTTAATTTCTCAACAATTAGTTTAGTAAAACTTGATTTAAAAACAAATAAAAAAATAGCAATAACTTCCAAAAAAAAAACTAATATTTCTATCTAACGATGCATGGTTCACGAGATGGCGGCCGACACTTACGTCTCACTAACTTGGGTTTACATTTAGAGGACACCCCTGAAAATTTTTCAACAAAAATATTGGTTCAGTAGAAAATGAACCTACTTTTTATTGTTGTTGACTAAAATGCTTTGAACTAAAAAATAACTTGAGGCTCTTAACGCTCAGAGCTAAAAACCACTCAATATTTTTGGACAGTTCAGATTCTGCTCTAAACTGAAAAAGAAAACGCCTTTAATTTATTTAAAAGAAAATGTATTATCAATTTTTTTGTTTTTATTTCTTCAGAATCTGATAGCTTTTGTATAGTTAAGTCCAAGTTGGCGTAATTATTAGTGCGTTGGAAGGTCACGTCTGGGGATCAAATCAAATCCCATCAACCTATATTACATTGACCTTCATAGGCAAATGCTTACAAATCCAGTTGGGTTTCTAAAAAAAATAACAAAAGTACGGAGAAAATCTTGGACAACAATGGCCTCTAGAAGCCAAGATAAAGCAAGAGGTGATTCAAGAAAAAGCAAGCAATCAGACTTGTATGACAGACAATGGCGACGGACGCGTGTGTTGTAAAGATAGATATGCGAATATTTAACCTAGTAATTTTTGGTTATTTCAAAAGAAAACTGACTTGAAATAATAGTTCAAAAAATAAAAGCACGATGCACGTTCCTAGTCCCATCAGTTACTATAAAGTTTTTGGACATTCAATGGTCCTTTTCCATCATGCAATTATATGTCAATTATATTTTTGAAACTAAATTGGAATAGTCTGATTTATTTTTTAAATAAATAGTGCATTAGAAGATGCTTAACGCGCTCTAACGTGTAGTGAAAACATAGTTAATGTACTCAATACTCTATTATACACCAGCAACAATGACATCATAAATAATAATGACAGTGACAACATACAAACCTTAGATCTACCATCTAGGAACAAAAATATGTTCATCATAGTGAGTTATGTAATGAATACATGCAATGTATTTTATGTACCTTTTAATAAAATATGTAATGGGTACACTTCTCCCTCAAACAAACTGTTTAAGTCAGAACATTCAACTCGATTAATTTATTGAACTAGTAGGTACACTATATATTTCAAAATGGCTTCATCATTTTATACTCTTTCTCCAAATCCAAAATTTTTTTTTAATAAAATAAATGTTTAAAAAATTTTTTTGAAATAAAGTTGACACCATTATAAGCAGATAAGTTAAAAAAAAAAGATCCTCAAATATTTAATAAATATAAAAGAAACTGACCCCATTCCATGAAATAGTTAACAACACATTGTGAAGAGTACAGTGTATCTATGTAATCATTACATATTTATTATTATTAGATATAGATTTTTTCTTGCCTTAAAATGTATGTACACAGTTCAAAATTGTTTGTATTCAGCACAAATTTCAACATGCACTCACTACATAAATTAGATATGTACAAATATATGCGTTGAAGATATTCTTAATGCTTCCTGTTTTTTGGGAGTAATTTAAAATCATAATAACTCAAGATTATAATACTTCTTCAAGTCTTTCTTTCCAGTTTCATCAGTTCCTTTCTCTAATCCATCTCCGTTTTGACGAAGGGTTAAAGCTTTTGTTTCTACATTTTCAATTCAAAAGTAAAACACAAAATTGGTTCCCATCAGACTCTCAAAAAAAAGTAGTAGAAATCCTTCAAAAAAGTTCATTCTTCATTTTGAATAAATTTCCACTTTTGTCCTGGCTGTTCCAGGTTTTTGACTATAAGTCTGGACTCACCCTGAGTCCTATATTATCTTTAAAGCCATGAAGTAAAAGGTAACCTTTCGTTATGTTTTTTTCACTAGGATGACAACGATGGATATAAATACTTTAGAAGTGGGTCCTTGAACATTTCCCAACGATGGCCATATTTGATTCTATCTATCAAATCTAATATATAGGAATAAAATGCCACACATCTTTTCATTCCAACATAAAAAAGTGCTTTTGAATTGAAATTATAAAAGAAGGATAAATAATAATCCATCGAGGAATATAAATTTTGAAATCAATTCGTTAGGTATCGACTCTCGTTCAATACCTAAGAGTTTTTCTCATAAATAAAGCAACAAAAAACACAAAACCTCAAAAAGTCCTTCCAATTTTTTCCTTGACAGTAGTCTATTGAAAAGGACACAGTCAAAGGACTTAATGTCATTAATATTTTTACTCACATACCACTTGGGTAGGAACACATTTTAATGAATGGTGTCGTCTAAAAATCAACCATCCCGTCCCTCAAGGACCTCATCTCATTAATTTCAAAAGACGCATTTTCCACTGTTTATAGAATTTTCTTTTATTTTTTAAGAATCAGACGAGACGGAATATCCTTCTTAAACTTTGCCATGCATATCGGATCGGTGGTAGCGGGAGTGTATCGGATAGTCTCAATTTGAATATGACCAGAGGCGTCATCGGGCGCGGTAGCAACAGCGGACAGTGTATAACGGTAACGGTAATGGGAGAAATATGAAAAATCACTACTTCTAAAGATGATTTGATTAATTACATCGTCCTTGGAGGATTTTGAACGATAGCTTATGGTAGAAGTTCAATTTCTTTTCAAGACAGGCAAAGACACAGGACAAAATGAAACGGATGGATAGCCCTCGCTGATGCCATGGGCGTTTATACTCTCCATCACACTGGACTCTTAATTTTTTTTTTCTTCTTTTTTTTTTTCTTTTCTCTCTCTGGATTCTGCCTTTACTACTTGGTCTGGTCGTCCGTGTTATGGGAAGAGTCACAGTCCTGCAATCAATATACTATATAAAGGCATCGATGAATAGATTGATGATGGAGGGACTTGGTACTACTATGGGAGGGAACAAGCTATACTAATACGCCCAATCTCTTTCTTTAGCGTCCGTCCTTTTCTGTCGTCTCGAATACATATGGAGGAATTGTATGAGTATTGATGCTTTTCTGATGATTTTAGTGGAATTAATTTGTCTTAATGGCTTTCAATGCATTTCAGGAATTACGAAGGATTTGTTTAAAGAACACAAAAGGATCATCCAAGTCAATGGGAATTCCATTTTATTTTTTTTTTCATTTACCTTCAACGAAGTATGAGAATTACTATCTGATGTGGAGCTTAATTATAATAATTTCTTTTTTAAGTTTTTTTTTTTTTTTTTGATACTGAAGGACTTAACCATTATTTCAAGAAATCTATAGAAATGAATGGTATTGATGGTATTTCTTTCTCATTACTTCCATAATTGCATACTTCCTGTCGGAAATTTTTTATTTCTCAGACACAAAAGAAGTTGAACTTAATTAAGATAAAAGGATTATAAAAGTGAAGTCTGACAGTTGATAATTATTGCCCTTGTTCATTTTCTTTAATTTAATAGACGTTTATTAGATAAAGTAATTGACAGTTTGCTAGCTGAAGACAATGACCGGAATTGAGATTTGATGTTAACCTACCATCTTGGTTTTTTTTCTATTAAAATAGAAAAAATGAATTCGTAATGGGTATAGGAACTGGTATTTAAATAAGTGCTTTTGTGCCAACCAGAATGTATATTTCAAACCATCAATTCTGATATGATGGTGTGAAAAGCCCCACAGCCTTGACTGCAAGTATGATTTTACCCCCGTTTACATTTCCTATTCTACAAAAAAGAAGAAGATATAATTCGAACTTTCATTTTTTACCTTTAGCCATAAATCAGTGCACCTTCGGGTTATGTTGTATCCTTTTTTATGGCTCTATATTTTGAGAGGTTATAAAAATATTGTTTGTAATGTGAAAAACTCACAATACCATCCACAGCCAATAATATCAGAGTCTTACTGTTCGGAAAGCATTTTCATAGTGTTTTATCATTGGTCCTTCCTTATAATCTTTGCAGTTGATACCGAATTTACTAGCTATTTAGGGGGCACTTAATGCCTTTGTAAAAAAAAAAACAATAAGAGTATTTATTCAAAAATTAGCTAAGTTATTATTTTATACGAGATAAAATATTCAAACATAGCCTCACCTCAAAATCATTTCAAGATAATTGTCTTTCAAAAAGAAAATGTATAAACTTGTTTTCCGTTCTCAATACTTTAACAAGAGCAAATTCATACAACCAATCGGTGGATTTTACTTTTTTTATCCTTCACACACCTGGTGCTTTTGCTTCCTAGAACAAGCGCGCAAACAAGAGTCATATTTGTCATATTTTCACGGTGAGAAAGTCCTGGCTACAAATAATGTTTATCCTTTTCGAGAGTTGTTTTTCTATTTGCAGAATCATTCATCTTGTGATGAGATGTGGGGCTGTATATAGCTTTTACTATACCTATACACACATACACATTATCTACTCTAAAAACGGAAGCTGTTGTTGGTTTTATTTGGTGAAGATTAAAGTGATTGGATGATTTTTTTGTTACAAGTTGTTGTTTTCTTATTTTGGTAAAATAAATATAATATGAAATATTGTTTTGCTTTTAAAAAGGATAAAAGAAGTAAAATACATGAATTTGCTTTTGTTTTGGAAGGCTTTATATTGAAAATGTGAAAGAAATTGATTATTAAAATAATACTTAATATGTTCATGAAGCTCACACAGTTGCTTAGGAGCAGTTTTAAAAAAACATTGTCCATTTTTGAGATAAAACAAGATACTTAATAAAGTGTTAGTAACCGTAAGGCATACTATAAATTCCGAAAAATTGACTGTTTTAGAAATATTGAAATATTTTATTATTATTATTTTTTTTTATTTAAATCCAAATAAGAATTTTAGTGCAAAATTACATATTCGAAAGTAATTTTAAGAAGCTTATACACATACTAAGAAAAATGGTACAAATCAATTAAATCTTTTTCAAGAAAATTGAATTTAAAAAAAAAATTATTTTTGTGTCTGCATTGTATGTATTTTTAAGCATTTTTTGAAGGAATTTTATTTTTATTTAATTTTTGAAAAATAAGTTTAATGAATAGCATTAGCAATCTCGGAAGCAAGAGACCATTATTTTATTAATAAAAATTCCAATTCAAGATCTGCAAAACAGTTTTCGGTTATTCATTATTCAATCAAGTGAAGACCAAACACAGAGTCCAAAACATTGTTTAATTATCACTGGTCTGCAACGAAAATCGCTTCTAAGCAAAACCATACTTTTCTTATGTATTTAAAGCATGCTGAATGCGAAGACGAAGTCAATATTGCTCTGGCACGTCACATTTTTGAGATATTTCAACATGAACATGTCAAAAACCCGTTTTTTGGATACATTTGAAGTTGCATTTTTTCACCACTAAATATGTTTTTGTAAAACTATTAATGAGATCTAAGAGAACTATGGTTCATCTTTTTACATCAATTTGAATCTTTTCGAAATTCATTTTCTTCTCAGAATAGCAAAGCTTCCAAAAACAACTCAATTAAAAAAATTTCAAAACCGATGTTTTGGAACTTTGCCACTTTGTATCTCTTAAGGGTCTTACTGCAGAGAGTTAGATCCATGGCAACAATTGTTTATAATTGTAAGCTTCATATTTCTTGCATACACATTTCTTCTCCCTGACTAATAGATATTTGAAATAAATCAATTTTAAAATAAGAGTTGGCTAAATAGGTTAGGAAGCGTTAGGAGGGGAATACGATAATTGTGTCTATTATAATTTAGACTTTAAGGAGAAATAATATAAAAAGTCCAACCTGCAATGGATTTTTGTGATGTCAAAACCTGGTTTCATTGTCAGTGAAAAAAGTTATTTTGGATTTTACTACTCTTAAATGTTTCTTTTTTTTTTAGTTCTCTGGTCAAAATTTTCTCTATATACTCGACTTTATGAATATCGAAGAGAAGTTCCATTATCTTCTAAAAAAGATAATTTTGTTTACAGTGCAAGCCATAAAAATTACGCAATTTTTAAGTTTTTTCTGTTTTTTTTTAAATACCGGTTTGACGTGAGTAAACATAGAAGAATAAAGACAAATCTGGTTTCATGTGAAAACTAATATTATGTGGAAAAAGTCCTCCAAATTTGAGCTGAATAGTCACAATAGTTTTATTTTTTTACCAGGACAACCTAATCTTAGAAGGTTCTTTTCTATACATCATTCACATTTTTCAAAAATTAATTAAAAAAAACTGGACGTGGTAGAAATTTTCTGAAATAAGATTTTGATTAAGATAAGTCACATCTGTCATAATTTCAAAAAAAATATTTTGAAGACAAAAAAAAGTTGATTTTGCACATCAAAATAAAGATATTTGGAAAAAAAAAGTTTTGTTTAACAATTTAAGTAAAGTATCTTGTAGTTTTTCCGCTTAAGAAAAACACTGTTTGCTCAATTATTTAACAAAACTATCAAATATCTATTAAGAACTACGAGTAGTAAGTGTATAGAATTTAACTAACCCGAAGACATTACCATTGTGTGTGCTTAGGATATTTGAGAAAAAAAATTCAACAGTTTTTGGTAAGTTTCTTGAAGCTTTGTTCAGTTTAAAAAAAAACTGCATATTGAATTTTTTTAAATATCTTATCAATTACTATGAATTAAAAGCAACAATTATAATATCATTGTTAAATCCTAAGATATTTGAAAAAAAAAATATCGAACATTTTTGGTAAAATTTCTTGTAGTTTCTTTGACTTTAAACAAAAAAAAACGGTTATTGAATATTTTTACAAATATAATCAATTTATTTATTATGTAAACTAGTGCATAGAATAAAAATATTTGAGTCGAACATTTTTTTTCAACAATTTTCAGAAGTTTTTTTTTATTTGAAAAAAATAATGGATATGTTTTCATATTGTTACCAATTCTTGACTACCTCAATATGCGTAGAATA
This sequence comes from Dasysyrphus albostriatus, assembly GCA_946251815.1. Taxonomy (NCBI): domain Eukaryota; kingdom Metazoa; phylum Arthropoda; class Insecta; order Diptera; family Syrphidae; genus Dasysyrphus; species Dasysyrphus albostriatus. Next base: position 138,095,117 of record OX276337.1, on the reverse strand, counting down.
AAATGAATTCCAAGTCCACAGCATAATTTGTTCTGGAGATATTTGAGACTTAAGAAATTTAAAATAGTTTTTTTTTTTTTTAATTGCTATAGTGAAAAAATTCGTTCATTGATTTTTTGTATAAGCCCTGCACGCGTTGAAATTTCTGTCAATTGTATAAAATTAATCGAAAGTCGATATCTTTATTCATTCTTGAGAAATGGTTAATGAAAATACAGACAGAACGTACGAACGAAAGTTCTTACGAGGAACGTGATAAATTCTCCATTTTATGAATATGTGCTTCTGATATGGCCATTCAAACACAAACAAATGTAGGATCCCTGTATAACAGTCAAAAATATGAACACAGGAATGGTTGAGAGTATTGGAAAACACTAGGCTCTGATGGTTTTCCACTCCTATGTAAAAAGAAAAAAAATTATACCCACCTGTCCCTTCTCATTTCGAAAATACATTATCGAAACGTTGCGATAAGATTTTTCACTAGAAATTATTTTGATTATTAATTTCAATAAAATCAGAAAACGGATGCTAAAATGGATCTAAGTTTTTGCGAAATAAAAAAAAATAGAATGTACATTTTTCCAAGAGAAACACTTTTTTGTTTTGTTTTATCTCTATATAAATAACATTAATTTTATTAGAAAAAAATAAAAAATACATAATTAACAAATAAAATTTTTGAAAACTGTTATATTTTAGCCTAGTCTAACAAAAATTAATGATTTTATAAGAAATTATCGATATGATCCTAGAAGAGTGGCTTCAGAAGGCAAAGGTTGTATCTTCTTCTAATGGCTGCATACGTTGTTTAAGGTAATCCCAAAAGAATTTCAACTTCATATAAAAAGTTCTTCATGAATACCTAAGTGTAAAAATCCAAAGAGTTGTGTTCTGTTTCTTCCCTCAGCAAGCGTTGTACAGAATTTAGTCCTCAATATCTTATCATTTGATGTCAACTCTTGCACTGGGGTAAAGTGATATTTGTGAAGGCTATCGGTTTGAATCACTGCCAATCCAAGCTTAGCTGCTGTCGTTCGGGTGCTAAGGCTGAGATTACGTTGTCAGAAATCCAAAATCCGATCTTCTATGTCTGTTGATCCACTAGATGAAATTTCTCTCCTTCGAGTCTCCAGTACACCATGGCCCTAAAACGATTGTGAAGTGGAAAAAGTGGGAACATCTCCAATTTTAGAACCTTTCAGCATACAGTCTCCGTGCTTCCCGACTAGAACCATTCACTAAACCGTAGCAATAGTGCATATGAGTCTATTCTTCCTGAGAGTATTTTGCCATCGTTTCGTGTTGACGATTTGATGTGCAATTTAAAAATGAGTTGTAGAGAAAATGTCCTTCCATATTTATTTGTAGAAGATTAAAGTTATTTTTGCAGTAAAAATAAAAAAAAACGATAATCCGTTAGTTTCCAAGTTTGACCTGAGCAGATCGAACTTTGGAAAAGATAAAATAAGTGTTTTTTTTTTGGAAAATAATATTTTTCCTTTTTTTACTTCTCAAAAACTAAGAAATAGTTAAGCATACAGTTTACTATTTTTTTAAATAAAATTTTGAAAATAAACATTATTCTTAAATTCATAAAATTTTGAAAAAATTTGTTTAATTTTTTTTTTCTTAATTTCAAAATTTAGAGTTTGGAAATCAATTTTTCAAAAAAATTTCACCCACATAATTAAATTTAAAATGAAAAATAAAGAAGCGATTTCTGACTTTCTAAAAAAGAAAAAAAAGGCGTTGTAAAATTAACCTTTTGTTTTTATTTTTAAATAATTAAATAAATTTTTCAAGTCAATTTTTTAGTAAGTTGCCCTAAAATGACAAAAATAACAGAAAATAATTTTAACCAAGTATGCAAATAGAGACTCCTATGCATGACGTGTAAAACCTTCACTGAAATTATGTAAAAAAAAATCTATTTGATTTTTTTTTCAATTCACGAATTCAATATCTTCCCTCAAAATAAAACTCCAAATTTTGTAATTTAACTTTTAGTACCCTTTTTTATTAGAACCTTAAAAAATTAATCGGTATAATCATAAATACAACCAACATGCTTCCTTTAAAATAAAAAAAAAATTAAAATAAAAAAAAAATTAACAAAAATAGTCCAGTAGTAGAAGTCAGATCACGGAATGCCCAAGAGAATGATAATGGAAATTTAAGTCGACATGGTGGGGTATGTGTTCGTGCTGGTAAGAAATAAAAAAAAAACAACTTATAAAATTTAACAGTTTTGTGTTTTACTATATCTACACAATAATAATAGATCCCAACACACCACCCCTATACAAAAGCTAACCCACACTTTAATCCACATAAAATAAAAAGCGCACAAAACAAGAACTGTATATATTGTAAGAAACATTTCCTCGGGGATCTTAAATCGGGACCGGGACGGCTTAACGCCCTTCCGTATTTAAGTTTGTGTGAAAATGAAAGCCATATCGTTGTAAAAGTAACATTACATCCGAAAGACATCGAAAACAATCGGTTTTAATAATGGCATACACAAAGCAGAGAATAAACCAGGGAAGGCAAAAATACAAAAGGATATTCCAGTTCGAGCGCTAAGAATAATCGAAATCGAATTCGCACGCACTCACCATTTTCGATAAAACTGCTATCCCTAGGATATTCTTTCTTTCCAAAGTTTGAGTAAGGTCTTCGTCGGTCGTCGGTCGTCCATGCTGCTGGTTTTTCAAACTTCTAACCTCTAGAGCACCTGAATTGAATACCAAATTGATTGCATTTGTGAAAAATCCATAGATGGGCATTGGGCATGGGCTTTCCCTGTTTTTTTTTAACTTTTTGTTTAAATTTTTGTTGTTGTTTTTGATTGTGAAATGGGAAAACCCTTTAGAAGTGTGTACTTCATCACACTCGGAGTGCCATCCTGTTGGCCAAAGTTAAAGAAAAAAAAATGTAATTTCAAGGTTAGGTGAGCAGCTAACTGCTGTTGTTGTATTTTGTGTTTGCATAGAAATGGGGACATTTAAAAAGGGATACCTATGTGTGTGTATTTTTTTTTTTATTTTGCATTTAAATTTTAAACCCTTAATTCGGTGTTTTGTAGACAAGACCGAAATTGAATTGAGTTTCCATGTACCCATTTGGATATACACAAAAAAAAATAGACAGAAAGAAGTACAAGATTTTGCGTTGGCTTTTTTTTGTGCTGATTTAGGAACAAAAAGAAAAGACGTTCAAATATTGGGGAAACATTTTGAATGAAATTTTCAAGATGAAAATAAGAAAAGGAACTAAAAATAGAAAAAAATAGATTAACATTATGTATAAAGGACGTGTCACTTGTTTACTTTAAATAACTAAATTGTGTACAAAGGAACCTTAAACAAAGCCCACTATACCAACTATGAATCAATTTTTTTCTACTTACCTTTGACATTTTGAAAGTAAAATAGTAGGTATGGTCATGGTCATGCCCTCTGCTGTAAGGAAGTGGTAAAAAAGCCTCACTTTGGCACAAAATTCTGAAACAAAGATTCAAATAGAGTAAAAAATTTTGTTAAATTTACCAAATTAACAGTATTACAAATTTTCTCTCAGCAGAAAAAAAATTCCTACAATATCTTTAGTCTGTTCAGAGTTAAGATTTTTGCAACCAAATTTTTAAGCTTTGTAGAAAAAGGGAATATCTAGGCAAAAGCCAAGCTTTTTTCCGAACTGACAACACAAAATTTTACTGATGCAATGAATTTTTATTTTAAATTTGAATGGTGAGCTTTATTTTAAAAATATTTTTTTATGTAGTCAATACATATAATCACAACACAAAATCAGGGACAAAATTATGTATTTAGAATATATCACTACTTTGCTTAGACATTTGAGCACCAGGTTTGTAATGAGTACACAAAGTTTGTATTGTATTCAGTACATATATGTACATACATTAAGGCGGTCGTTAAAAAGAGGTCACCTTGGAGGGGCCTAAATCGTCTCTAAATGAAGATAAAAATCCCAAATTTTTTTAGATTTGTATTTCAATTCCCTATAGTTGCTGTAAGGGTTAATTAAATTTCTCTTTTTAATTTTTGCAACTAAGTAATTTGCTTAAAATCTGACATAAAATACAGTGCATGTAGGCTGAAGATTGTAACGAAGTTACATCTTTTTATCCCCCAGGCGGCATGCCCTCTTATTGAGTGTTCTACAACGAATATTTAAAGCTAAGATTCAACTTAGAAGCATTTGTAGTTGCAGTTGCAGTTGGCAACGACGACGTCAGCAATGAACTACCAACAAATGCAGCATACCTAAAAAGCGCCCACGCAAATTCCAAAATTTCCGACAGTTGACGACGTCAGCAAATAAAATTCGTTCGTGGTTTTTACAATCCACATTTAGGTTAGGCAGCAGAATGAACAAGTAAGGGTGACAAATTCATCAAGAATCAGATTCTTCTTGCCACCGTATGATATAGTACCAATCAAGTGTAATGAACCATCTCAAATCTATAACTGAAAAGCTAATAAGTAATAACGAAGCACACTGCTGGATATAAATACCAGGAAGTAGCTTCAAAGCTTTTTGGCTTCCATCGTTAAACCCCCCTAAGACTTCTCTTCTCCACCGTCATCGTTAAGACTAGGGACTCTATCCCAATCTTCACTGTCTCAGCTGATTCTTTCTTAACGCCATTAGTTAATACTAGGGACTCTATCCCAACCGTCTCCGCTATCCACCGTAATATTACTCTGTTGTTGCTTAAGACTAGGAACTCTCCGTGCAGGGTGAGTTAATTGATCTCGTCATAAGTGTGTATGAAATACTTTGTTAGTTTATTGTAAGACCGAGAATATTGTAAAATTATATGAAATACCTTGTTGAGACATCCGCAAATAAATAATAATTTATACTTTAGAACTGTAGTTCTGAACTTCTCTACACACCGAATTTTCGCTTGCTTGGTTGGAAGGGGAAAATTTATTAAAAAATTACTTTAAATAGAAAAAAAATTAGTTGAAAAACATCAGCAATACTTATAGTACTGTTTTGCAGCTTTCTGAAAAGCCAGAAACCTACTCTTAGGATTTCTTTCCAAGTTAAGTTCTTTTATTAAATAGGTTCAGCAAAAATTGTTTTCGAATGAAAAAAATTAAAATTGAATTTTTCATGAAAATGTTGAGTTAAAACAATTTTTTGCCAAAACTATTCTTCAAGTAAACTTAACTTGAAAAGAAACCATAAGAATGGAGTTTTGGCTGCAAAACAATATTGTTAGTGTTGCCGTTGTTCTTGAACTATTTTTTTTTTCTATTCATTTATTCATAATTTTCTTATTAAACTGCCCCTCATGTCCAAGCAGAGGGAAATATTTACATTCTTCTGTGGGATTTCTTTCTTGCCTATCTTCAAACTACATGCTCGGAATTTGTTTGGCAGATCTTACGCGAACCACCTAGTATATGTAAAACACAAAAAGTGATATTATATTAACCTCTACAGCGATAGAAATACAAATTAGAAGATATAAGGGAATTTTTTTGTTTTTCATTTTGAGCTGATTTAGACCCATCCAAATATGAAAACTAAAAAAAAACTTTATAACAACCACCCTATTTAACACATATATTCAATATGTAACCAATACACTTAAACTGTGTACTCAAAACATAGAATACTTGTTACAATCCTCTACAATATTTTTAACTTCAATATGAAATTCTATAAATATAAGGATGATAGGTAAATCTATTCAAAATTTTGGTTTAACACGTTTTACTTTCTTTTTACACAGACACTTTGTCTATCTTGCAAAAAATTATGACTTTAAGAAAAACGAAACAAAAAATTTGAAAGGATTGGCTTTTATTTTGTCAGGTTCTTGTTAGATTTAAACATTTTTCACTTACCCATTTTCCATTAAAATCGAACTATATAACCATAATAAAGGTTTGCTTTTAAAGTGATACCAAATAATTATTTTTGCATTGAGAGAACCAAAATTTCACTTTCAACTTAAAACGAAAACCAGTTCCCCTTAAAAAGAATTTAATAAGCAAATAGGTTGGTTAGAATAGGTACAAATCACTTGTTAACAAAGGATACGGCTAAATTCTCATTAACGTTGTTGTTTACCATTGACAAATCCTTTCTATAGGAAACAATCTTCAACAGTCATCTTTACCTTTATATTATAAGATCTCTTAGACAGCGCAGTTTAGCACTTATTGAGACTCCTCAGACACCATGGATGATATAAACACAAAAACCATTAGACAAAACACTCTCAAATATTTGCATTCAAAATAATAGTGAATTTCTCCTGTCGTCATTGTCATCGCCGCTTCTCACCGGACAAATAGAAGAAGAATAAGAAGAAAATGTTTTGTATACTATTCAGTGTAGTTTTTGAGGATAAGAAATGCTTGGTATAAATGGGAATATAACCTGCACACAGATAGAAAAAGCACACACACAGACCGAGATAGAAAATTCACAAAATTTGCGCTTTATGAATCAGTTTTTGAGTGTTCTAGAAACAATTATCTACAAATTGTCAAACGATGATTAAGTCCGCAAAGACAATACATGTATAAGTGTATGTATATGGCTCCTTTGTCATTATCCTGATATCTACAAAGATGATAGGTATTAGAGAACTAAACAACTTAAACGAAGGCGGACACATTTCGTATACAAATACTAACGATTGTTTCTGCTGAAGACGCAAAGTGTCCTCAAGTCTGCTTGTTCTTGTTCAAAATCCAAACTGAACAAAGAAATCCTGACAAAATCTTCTTAATGCCATACACCATTGTTGGCATAAGGACAATGGCCGACTTAAGATATAATAATGCTGACAAAAATGAATATCAAAACTCTGACAAATGAAGGATGAAAAATTAAAGAAAAAATTGAGAGAACACCAAAAAAAAACAAAAAAAAAAAAAACTATAAGAGGTGTGAATGATTTTAAGATGTCCTTGTGGTTTTTGTTTAGATAAAGACGATATGACAAGGATATTCCTAGTTTTTGGGTAAATTTGATTTTTAAAATTATTATTGTAAAACTTTTTATGTATTGGTAGGTTTATTTTGAATTTTGAAACTTATTTCGACATAAGGAGTTTTTCTTTTTAAGCTCTGAGCAGAGCTTTTGGAGTTAACTTTCAGCAGAATATTTTGAAACCCATCTGAGTACTGAGTTGTCATAAGATTGCGATGCGTTCAACGCACTATAATTTAGTACTAACTTTAAATTTTCATCTGATAGCTGCCCAATCGGAAACTCGAAAAATTAAAAAATGTTAACTGAAATTGAAGTTTTGAACACGCCCATTAAAAATGAGTGAAAAAAAAGAGTAAAGTTGGCTGCGCTCAGATTTTTACTCCATTCGCTCTTTTTATTTTCAGCAAATGGAGCATCACAACTCCAAGTTAGCTCCGATTCAAAAAAGAAACATAAGTTAAGCGCTCTGAGTGCTCTGAGCTAAAAAAGAAGGGTAGAACTTTTTTTGACAGCTAAGTGCTACGCTGAACATCTCGCGAATGTTCTTAGGCCATTCTCAGCAAATATAGCTACAGATCTCTTACAGTGATAGAAACGAAGAATGTGAAATTCCTTTTGTCACGCTCAAAGAAGTAAGAAGCATGTGTCAACATAAGTTTGTAAAACAAAAAATCACCAGGGTACGATCTTATAACCAGTACGATCTTATAACTGGTTTTGAAAGAAATGCCTTCAATAGCTTTGAAAATACTCCAATTAATTATAAATGCATGCTTTAAACTAAGACCTATCAAAATAATAGAAGAAAGAAGACTGATTTCGAGCTGTAAGTTTCGATTAAGAAATAAACATGCCACGATAGACCAAGTCCATCGGATTATGGATGTTGTGGAAAAGGCACTTGAAGAAAAACAAGTATGCTCGGCCATATTCTTAGATGTTGCTCAAGCCTTTGACAAGGTTTGGCACTTGGGACTAGAAATCAAACTGCATAGAGATCTTCCCAGGCAGTACTACGAAATAGAGATCTTCCCAGGCAGTACTACGAAATACTGAAATCCTACGTTACGAACCGACTTTTTTAGAGTAAGGTACGACCAAAATTACTCGGAACCATAAAAAATTGAAGCTGATGTACCACAAGGAAGTGTCCTAGGACCAACCCTGCATCTGCTATATACAAGGGATATTCCAGTGGATATCAACGCTATCATGACCACCTTAGCTGATGATACTGCAATATTGGTGCCAGATAAATCCGTAGGAAGGCTTCACAAAAAGTGCAAAATACAGTCGATAAAGTTAGTGATTGGACGCAAAAATGGTGAATCAAACTAAATGAAACAAAATCGACGCATATAAGCTTTACAAACAAAAAAACAAACAATGTTCCAATTCTTATAAACTGTACAGCAGTATCTTACTCCAATACTGCCAATTACCTTGGACGGACTTTGGATGCAAAGCTAAAATGGAAAGATCAACATCAAAAAGAAAAGAGAAGAACTAAACTTGAAGTACAGAAAAATGTACTGGTTACTAGGAAAGAGTTCGGACCTATCTATCCAGAATAAACTAATGTTGTATAAGCAAGAATTGAAACCCGTTTGGACATATGGCATCCAACTATGGGGCTGTACAAAGAAAACAAATGCTGAACCCATCCAAAAATTGCAAAGCAAGGTCTTCCGTGGAATAATAAATGCTCCTTGGTATATAAGAATTAGCGATCTATATCGTGACCTTCAATTCGAAATGGTTACAGAAGTGGTTAAAAAATACGCTGTATGACACAATAAGCGACTGCAAAGTCATACCAACTCTGAAATGGAGACCGTCTTAAATGTACGAGACAATGTTTAGAGATTAAGAAGAACCAACCCTCATGAGCTGATGGCCTAAAAGCTATGGGAAAGTGTTTATAACCTTAAACTTCCCACAATGTGATTTATAAATCAAGAAAGAAAAATCATTCGTCGATCTTTCAAAGATTGGTCCTGACTAACCGGTGGTTTTAGTGCGGTAAGAGTCCAACACTTTTCGGTACCGGTTCTTACCAAGTGTCTTTTTAAAGATTTCAATCGGATACAAAAAAGTGCTACGCTCTGAGCTTAAAAAGAGAAACGCCTATAAATGTAGCTAGAATCACGAATAAGGCTTGGTTAGGAAGAAGTAGCTGTCAGTACTGTTACTGGTACATTTAAACCAAAAATCGGGCAATAATTTTAATACCATATAATTACTCTTTCTTACTCGTAAAACTATTAAGAACTCCAAACGAAGTGTACTATCAATATCTGTGTTTGCTAGATCACTAGGATTGTGGAAGTAGAAATCTCTTAAATGAAGCCTACGTCTTTGAGAAGGATCAGCAGTAGGACATAAACAAAGAAGAAATGTAAGAAATCTTTATGCACTGACGAATTTACTTTTTCTTTTCATATTATAAATATATATCACTTCGGTTATACCACTACACCAGCAATACTAAGAGTTAGAACACAACTATTTCTAAACTCAGTAAACAAGGTTTTAAATAAATTCTTGTAATAAATATCTGGGCCAAATTATTTACATAAATTACAGAAAGTTTTAGGGAATTTTAACACCGAGCACAAAAAGTAATATTATGACTTCATTAAATGGTAGCAATAATCTTAAGTAGGCACTTATACCCTTCCATATCTTATACAGAAGAAAAATAATCTTATATGTCTGTTCTGAACGAGAACTCTATATTCATCGAAGCCGTCGAGACCCATTGACGTGAACCACTTACTCGCATACAAATGCCTAATTACCCTGAACTCTCTAAACTGCTCCCTTATATATGTACATATATATGTATACATATGAGTATGTACTACATGTATCTCCAATATTCCTCTGAGTCCCTTACTCATATTATTTACATGAAACTTAGCAAACATACATCACAACTGAAATGGGGGGAAGTTAATGACCCATCTTTCATTCCTCCAGCAACCCGAGGACTAGAATATATAATGACAGGAAATAAAATTCACCCAAAAAAAATAAAATTAAGGAGGTTCAGCTCTCAGTGTATAAGCGGACAAAAAAGGCAACACTCCAGCAGCGATATGTTATAACCAGAGCTATCTACTTAACGTTTTACTCAGTAATTTTCATCTACCTCGTTTTTATTTTTCTGCCCAACCCTGTTACCTACATAAATTCCGATTTGAGTTCTATTTCATGGGACCAACGAGGAAGAAATATATAGAAAGTCTAATGGACTCGAACCGTCCATGGCCAGACCATGGTCAATGAATCATTGAAACCCTATCGAACAACGATTGCATGTGGAATGGCAGTGAAAGTATAATATAGACCGCTTTAGTCCTCATCGTGTGTAACATAGAGTTGGACCACTTTTTTTTCTTATTTTTTTTTTTTTGCAGAGGTCCTCGACATAAACGGTAAGTATAATACATTTCATTCTTACGACGACGACAGGCTAGCAGTACCTATAGAACCAATTGGATGTATATATGTAGTTATAAGCGAATAAGTTTTGGTAAAAAAAAACTTTTGGAATAATATCCACATGAAGTGCATGAAAAGGATGTGTCTATGCCTTTCTCTTGTTCAAACGAAATTCTTCCTAAAAGCCCATCCTTTGCAGCTAAAGGATTCTCTGTCGACTTCTTCAACTGCCACTTTGTTCGGTTTTGAAATATTATTATTACACTTTCTATAATGTTGAAGGTTCTCTCGAAGACATCTTTTTGAATATAAGTGCTCCCAGGACGATATGACAAAGCACATTAGCCATGACATGACTTATATGAAGTTTAGAATTGGAGACATTTTTTTTGTTTTTTTTTGTTTTTGTTAAAGGTCAAAAGTTAGTTGGAAGAAGGACATTTAACAGTTTTCATTGTACTTGTGAAAAATTCAAGTATTTTTATTTGTTTTCAAAATATTTTCAATTTTGATAAAGCATTTTTTAAGTAAACAATATTTTATATGTTTTTTTTTAAGTTTATCAAGGTTCATATGTTTTGAAAAAGCAGTTGTGAGTCAATGTTTACTTAAAGGCTAAAAGAATGTTTACTTTTTGTATTTGTCTTTTTCATTGCTCCTTTTCTTATTTACTCTAAACTAAACTCATGTTTCATGTATATAAACAATGTCTTAAGAAGAAGAGTTTGTAACTCATTAATGATTGGTTGATATTGATATAAGAAATGAGAGTTTAAAGAAATGCTTTTCATTCCGTGATACTGAATTACAACCTACCTACTCATTGCCCACACAGACATTTTTTGTTAAAATCATTGGAGCCGGTGATGAGAAAAATTAAATTGTCCTTAGCTGTTATTTAACATTTGTGTAATAGTGGAGGTACCATTATTTTACTATTAAAGTATTTTTTTTTAATATTCTTAATAATGCTTAAGACCCATAAGGTATCTTGTTTATAAACATCAACTTTGACGTTCTTAAAACATGAATTAAGTTTTCAAAAAAAAAAAAAAAAATTTATACCTTCATAATTTTATTACATAAAAATCCAAAATATATTTTTATTTTGAAATTTTTGTTCACAATATATTTTGTTGAAAAAAAAATATTTTGTAGAAACTTCTGCATACAAAAAATATTAGAATCAGTTGTATTTTTTGTTTTCAAGAAAATCGAGTAAGTATAAGGAAAATGTGTTTTTATGGCATTATTCGAAAAAAAATTATTTGTAAGTTAAGGTAGGGTTTTTATCAGAAGTAATTTATTCAATTTGTTTAAGAAAATCAGTGGGCCGAATTTTGGTAAGAAATAAGATTTTGTTCTAAAGAAAAAAATAATTAAAAAAAATATGTCGAGGGAATAACTAAAAATCGCTATGTTATGTACTAAATATAAGGAAAATCAACCCAGATGTTTTGACTATAGCCTAACAGACCGACAGAATTGCGATCGCGAGGCCCAATTTTTCGTCATAAAATCGAAACGACTTATTTACTTTAACTTTTGATGGCGTTCACAGCCCAGGATGGACTCTACCTAAACCAACAAGCCTCGCCAGTTAGCTTCGTCCCTAGAAAGCCACCTCCAGTTACGCACAGCAAGTTGATTGATGTCGTTATCCACTTGTACGTGTCACATTTTGATAACCTTCCTCTGTTTTGTACACCATTAGGGCTGGATTTGAAGATTCATCAGGCTGGTGCGTTGATGTTTATATGTTTCACGTGTCACAGCAATCTCAGCTGCTGTATTCTCAACTTTGACGTCGCTATATAGCCCGTAGAGTTCATTGTTGAATCTTCTGCTCCAGACTCCTTCAATACACACAGGATCAAAAATCACTCGAAAAATCTTCCTCTGAAAGCACCCGCGAAGATTTGCATCTGATTCTTTCAAGGTCCATGCTTCTACTCCATACAGCAGGACAGGGATAATTTTGGTCTAAGATAAGGTCTTCTTGGTGTGAGAGAAGGCCTTACTACTTAAACACCTTCTTATCCCGAAGAAACAGCGATTAGAAAGACTTATTCTTCCTTTGGTCATATTTCATTTTGCGGTGCAATATGGATCCGAGGTAGACAAAGTCCTTGACAATTTCTAAGTTATACTTCCAATCGTGACGTTTTGCTGAGTTGATAATAGTGAGATCTGAGATTACTTTCCCATTCATAGCATACATGTATTTCGTCTTGTTTTAATTGACAGCCAATCCCATTTTCACCGACTAGCTTAGTTCTGCCGATAATGTCTATATCACCTGCATATTTAAGTAGTTGAACGGACATTTGATAAATTGTACCAGTGGTTTTGACTTGCAATTTGCGAACAATTGCTTCAAGAACCTGGTGTGTATCGAGCTGGAATTTCTGATTTTTTTCAAAAATCTGTCGAATAACATTTGATCGTTGACTTGCCTGGCTGAAAACCAAACTCATAGGGGCTGATTAGATTGTTGACAAAAAAGAGTTTTAGGTGATCACTCATTATATCTGACAAAATTTTGTACGTGAGGTTAAGGAGACTATTCCACTGTAGTTGAAACAGTTCAGGATCGGGCACACTGTGCCAAATTGGAGCACAGTGAAGAGACGGCACGTCAGATATGGCTTATTGATAATGTCTCCAGTGATTCTCTGTACTTGATGCTTACTGATAGTTAAAGAGAGTCTCTTCTTATAGTCTCTTCTCTCTTGCGATTTAAGCTTTTTGATATCAAATCTTTTCACTTCTCTGTTTAGCGTTGTGGAGTGCATCGTAGATATCCACATACGTACTTGAGATACCACCAAGTCTATAGTCCGAGTCTATTTTTGCCCCTGGAAAAATTGAGACATCCAACAAACTAGAAGCATGCTTGGCGTCTATGACGATGTGATCAATTCTGTTGACGTTTTTTTTTCATCACAAGACCGCACAGCATTGCCTTTGTGTATATCAAGAAACGGCAAACGAGTGCTAGCTATGATGACATTCCACCCCGTCAACAAGTTCATCATCCTATTTCAGAATGGGAAGTTTTGTCGTGCAGGTTGTGTCCTCTGGCTGTCCAACCAAAGATGCCCTCCTTTCCGAATCTAGACTACCCTCTGAAATCTTCTAAGACAATCTTGACGTAGATTGTAGAATGCTTCTTGGGTGTAAGGAAAAGTAAAGAAAGTAAATTCCACGTGCAGATCCAAAATTCGTTGTCCTTGTTTCGATTGCTGTTGCTTGTTGTTTCAGTATTATTTAGCATGGTAGGGAAGTTTCGCTGGCTTACAAATCCCATCCTGGAGACCCAGAATTTTAAATAACTCCAAGAATAGAGAGCTGGAATAAATCAGTCCTTATAGGCCTGAGTTTCGAATAGTCAAAGAAGCCAATATAACGTGTTCATTAAATAGTTTCACTTAAGATGTAATCGTTGATTTTTGGTGGGAACTGGGAACACTTCTGTCGTGGCAGTGTAATTAGAAGCAACAGGCTACTTCATTTAGGCCCTTCTGCAGAAACTAGTTCCACGATCTATGTTTTAGGCCACATCATAGTAGTCGCACAGCGTCTGATCAAAATCTGGAGTTCGATTTTATTAGGCCAGTAGTAAAAACTAATATGTTTTGGGAGTTTATCATAAATTCTTATTTCAAATTATGGATTAAGTGCTGCTTGTAAAATTTTCTGACGGTGATGTTCAAAATTGTTGTAATGCATATTTAGCTATAGATTGCATAGTCAAAGATGCCAAAAAAGCCCTCAAGAATGTGATCACAGTTAAACAAGCCACCCTGCCATATTAAAACAAACACTACCAATTAATAAAGCAAAAGGACAATAATTTGTTTTGAATTTATAACATTTATGCATTTGTAACAAAAAATTATAAAAACATTATAGAAATAATATCTGAATACAAATATACAATCCTTAATCAAAAAAGAAAAAATATCAGCATTTTACTTTCACTTAAAATCTATAGAAAATCCAGACACATTTAATGGAAATTTTATGCTAAGCAACAGCAGTTGTAGTATAAAACATATTCGCTTTTCTATTGAGCTTTTGTTCATCTCTAAAGACCCAAATGTGGCATTTATGGTAACCGTTTCGGATAATTGAAATACATATCTTCATATAGAATCTAATAATGGTACTTTGTGTCCATTGTCAATCCCACAGGGTTAGCTCTATATCCATAACTATATTCAGCTTACTCGTTGTACACATATCTTTGCTGCGGTAACATTTTTTTTTTCGTCTCTAAAAGGTTTCATCTTGAAGGTTTTTGTCTCGAAATGCTTTGAATATAAATTTATAAGAATTATCCAATACCCATAAATTCAATGTAGACGCAAAATTCTGTCCAAAAAAACGTACCTTATCATTATATGTTATATCAGACAGACAAGTCTCTATAAGAAGGTGGGTTCAATGTTCCCAGATTAAGATGGTCACTGAGGTAAACCTCAAATTAATAATTGAGGTCTTTTGAGAGAAATATTTAAACAAAAAATCGGGCAGAACATATTTCTAGGAAAAATCCTTTAACAAAATTCAAGAAAATACTCAGTTACCTACATTAATACATATATATATGCAAGTCCTTCAGCTTTTGCATATTTGTTTTATTTTTAAGTGGAATTCTGTATGGAAGAACAAATCCTTCGTCCTCAAATGTCCTTGTATTAAATTAATTTTTTTTTTATTTATAATGTCAAACTATAGTTCTGGCGATGCATATCAAGATTGTGAAACAGAGCCTACTAAGGATAAATAAAATTTGTCGAATAAGGAGAATGATTCCATGTGCAATATCCAATACCAGACACCAAGATGTTGCTGTTCAATATTATAGTGTTGTTTGTTGTTATATCTAGTTTTAGTGTCTCAATATAGCCTCTCTGTCTGTGTTTAGAATTTATACAAAACAAGGACACTTACAGGGAATTGAATGTTATGGATTGTGACTCTTAAGTGTTTAGGGTTAAATGTTTTCAAATATTGCTGCTGCACTTTGTTCAGAGCTATATTGGGAGGATGATAGTTGCAACAAAACAGTCTATCTTCATGCAGCCTCATTTTAATAAATACCAATAGCAGAATTGAATTCTATTTATCCTATATATACGAGTATAGATATAGGAATATTCATTTATATAGAACACAATCATTCACTATGTTGTTTATTCTCTATTTTGAGAGTGTAATCTTCGTGTAATGGGCATGTTGAATGAGTTTTACTATGATGTTATTGTATTTGTAATGGAATATGTCAAGTTGGGCTTGAATAAATACAATAGAACAACTATGGAATACATTTGAATGGAAATCCATTATTTCAGATGAGAGGACGCATAATGCAATATCATCATTGTATCTATATAAATATATATGTATATATTTTTACGATAGATATAAATTAATTGCACATACATTTTATTCACATCAAATTGAGTGGAATTTTTTTCAAGTTGTTTAAATCTTAATACATTCTGGATTGCAGTGCTACTTGATGATGCACATCAGAAACATTACTTTGGTCAGAAATAAAATATTCTAAGAGAAGTAATGGCTCAATACTAAAGTTGTTTTGGAAATTAAAACAACAATATCCTTTAGTATACAAGATGGAGCAAAATATCAGGCAAGGTCTTTTTCACATCGCTTATTTGGGAATTGTTAATTTCCATCATACAAAAATTCAAAAAAAATATTATTAATAACAGTGACTGATTAAGGTTCGAGGGGAGAGTTCGATAGCCTTGGCGCCAAAAATTGATAACGTTTTTTTTATAGAAGTCTATCTCGCCCAGTTTAGGAGGTCAGGGCAATTTAAAAAAAAAACGACTTTAAATGAAAAAAAGTATTAAAAAACAACGGCAACACTTATAATGAAGTACCATACTTTTTTTGGAAGCCAACAATCTGTTCTTTAATCCTTATTGGCATTGACTACAAAAATCCAATTCAGCATTTCATTTCACAATTTTGAAAAATATTAGTCTAAACAGTATTTTTTTAAATATTTTTAATCAAAATTTTGAGTTTGCATGTGAATATTTTGAAAACTATTGACATAAATGATTTAATTTAAATTAAGGATTTAGGAACAGATTGTTGGCTTTCAAAAAAGTATATTGTAGGTGTTGCCGTGGTTTTTAATATTTTTTTTTATTTAAAATA
Source organism: Dasysyrphus albostriatus (assembly GCA_946251815.1). Classification (NCBI taxonomy): domain Eukaryota; kingdom Metazoa; phylum Arthropoda; class Insecta; order Diptera; family Syrphidae; genus Dasysyrphus; species Dasysyrphus albostriatus. The sequence goes on along the minus strand of OX276337.1, from coordinate 138,078,472 downwards.
GTTTTTTTTTAAATTGCCCCTACCTTCTAAACGGGGTCAGATAGACCCCCCTATTATACCTATTGTAGTAAAAATGCTTATTTTTGACTCCTCTACATAAAACCTCTATCAAAGTTATCGTACACGTGTCAGGTTTGATGTCACCCTACGCCCTGCCCGATGTGCCACCTCTTCTTTCTATATAAAAGTTATGATCAAAATTATTAGCACATCTAGTTTTTTATTTAATTCAGCATGAGAAAATTATATTTTTCAAAACTATTTGTTAAAAGAAAAAGAAAATTCTGCCAATTCTGTTTTAAGCCTTCTATTTGCAAAATTGACGAAAATGTAGAACGAGTAATGCACAAGAAAAAATGTTCCAAAAACAGTCGTTTTTGAGATGAACAAGCTTTTCTTATGACTTTTTTAGAGAGTTGTAAAGACTGCAGTCTTTTCAAGTTCTGCAGTTAATTGATTAAAAGACTAATTTTAATAAATCTTTTAACTTACAAAAAGACCTTAGTAGAATAATAACATTCAGGACTGTACAGTCACCAAAAGCAGTTAATTGACTTAAAGTCAATGCAGTACTTTATGACTAGTATTAGTCTTTTAGTCAATTGAAAGCCTTCAGAACTGGCCTGATTTTAGTTTTAGTCTTAAGTGGCCAATTTCATAAACAAACACTAAAATTACTTTTATCTAAACTCAAATTTTATCAAACATTTAAAATTTTTTCGTTTCACCAATGAAAAAAAGGGATATTTTTGGAACATTTTAATTAAACTGAGTTTGCTTCACATCCCTGGATATAAAAAGAGGTTGTTTCACTCGCACATGCAAAGTGTATGAGAAAAAGTGAAAAACCATTATGGATGAGGAGGCAATTATTCTGACAGCAAAATATCAGCTGTTGTTGACTGGGATGGCTGAACAAAAAAGACTTTTAAAATTTAATGAGACAAAAATGAGCGTTTAGTGTACAAGTGCATTCAAAATCCTCTTAAATTAAAAAGTATATGGTGAAACCAAAAAAACATCATTTAAAGGCTAAATAGCTTTTAAAATAGTTAAAAGTCTTTCTTGAAATTGGGAATAAGTCTTTTAACTATAGTCAATTAACTGTAAGTCTTTTATAATCTTTCAACTAAAAATCTACGGATTTTAGTATTGTGGAATAAAAAGTTGAACAAATAATGTTGTTCACAATGGTTTCGGTTTGTATAATAGAACGAGATCTGGGAAAATAAAAAAAGTCGTTTGAGTATAAGTAATTTTTTTTTTAATTATGTCCTCTTAAGTCCCTAGATTAATTAAATCTTATGTTCACCGCCATTTTGAAAAAAGGCTTTAAAATTTGCTAATGTGATTTTTTCGGCTCCTATTGGACGTAAAGTAAAAATTTTGTTTTGATTTTTTTAAACATTTTTGTCATTTTTTTTCAAATGAAAAGTTATTGACGAAAAACTGTAGAAATTTAAAAAAAAAAAAAAACAGTTTTAAGAATTTTTACTCTCCTCTTGTTCATCTGACAGACAAAATTATATTATACTTTTTTTTTTACTAAATTTCTTACATTTTTGTATTTTGTGGATTAAAAAATGAAAAGAATACAGTAACACAAAATTGGAAATATCTAGCAAATAATTCCTTTACAGTGGGCAATACGATTCATATGGAAGCGCTGGCGCTACAAAATAATAATGGATTCTTGGAGAAGGACACACACACTCAATACAAGTGTTTTATTACTTTAGAGTGGGACTCTTTCTTACGGTATGGGGGCACCGGTGGGGGTCGGTCTTAATGATTACAAAAGTACGGATGCAATTTTTTTGGAAATGGTCCTAGAATTTCAAATCTCACAACCGGTCCCGATCCCTTTTTTGAGTAACTTAATTTCTAGGAAAAAATAGTGATACTCTAGTCAATTAAGTGATTTTGGTGACTGTACAGTCCTGAATGTTAGTACAACTAGCGACTGCTTATTTTGCATTTACAGTTCTTAGTCAAAGTATTATCTTAACAGTCAATTGTTAGGTTAATTAATGTGACTTTTCTAACTGCATTAGGCACCAGAGTACTGGATTTCTTACAGCTCTACTTTTTTATAAAAAGTATAAATAAATATTCCCTCTAGCTAGCCTCTAGCCTTCAAATTTTGAATACCAAGTTTGAAAAAAATCCATTAAACAGCTTAAGCTATATCGAAGTTTAGAAACATACTTATATAAGCAAATAAAGTGCAATCGTCGAAAACTATATATAAGCCCGAGTTTTGTGTTACGAAAATCTTATAAATTATGTTCTATTTAAAAGTTCGGCAATAACAGCGTTTGATTTAAAGAAAAGGTCATTCTATTTTCGAAAAGGAAATATTGACACTTACCAGAGTATGACATACAAGCAAATTTAAGCTTTAAAAATAAGTTAGCTCCTTTTTTTCATATTTTACAAAAAAAAAAAGTTTGTTATATTATATTATTCCTGTTACTACTCAATATCAGTAAATATGCGAGTAGATTTTTGAATTTCTATAAAGACCTATAACGATCAAAGCAAAGTTTGGGAGTTTGCCGCTTTTCACTCTAAGAGTCTAACCCGACGAAATATGCAACACTTTTTGAGCTGCAAATATGTATGTTTTGGTTTTTATTTATTACTGTAAGCATAAAATATAAAATTCCTTCATAATTCGTTGTCCCTAATTCTATCTTACGAAATGCTGCAAATAATAAAAAAAAGTCGTCTGGCAAATGTTTAAAAAAAAGTCGTATGTTTTTTAAAATCCAAAAATGAATATTTTCAAAATACATATTTCTGTGCAAAATTATTAATATTTTAAGAAAATTTTTGCATTCTTATTTTGATTTAATTCAGAAATCAAATGCTATGTGGCCAGGTAACGTGCTTTTAAATGTTATTTAAAAAAAAAAGTACCAAAATCAAAAGCCATACCTACAATAATTCATATTTTTTTTTTTATAATAATCGTAAGGGCTGTGGTTGTGGCAATTTTTTTCAAAGTCTCAAAAAGTTTTGTTTTCAGAAAAGGATGACTAAAGAACAAAAATCAAAAAAAAAAAAAAAAAAAATTAAAATTGTAATTCGAGAGAAAAGAAAAAAACGTGAAACAAGTGAAAATCCCACACAAATTTGTATGGGAAAAGTATGGGCTTAGAGCCACGCGTTAATGACCTCGGACAAATTTTTGTTAGGCCAAATATTTGTTTGGCATAAGCTTTTGAGTGTCTGCTATTTACAAATGAGTTTGGGAACTAACGGACATCCTATAATGTCTATCCTTCATCACACTCTGGCGTATACGTACTTTTATTTTGCAAACCAAAAATATCATCCAAAACAGGAGCTGCGAATTAAAAACTCGAATTAAAAGCATTAATTGGCCATCTTACTTGTTCATATTTATTAATTTTTTCCGAGAGCTAGTACTTGATATTAAACCTGTCTAAGTGTCTACTCATATTTTATTTTTGCCAAAAAGTATTTCGCAGTTATTTCGCTAAGAAATTCACCCGACTACTGTCATGTATGACGCATTTTCCATTAATTGTTCGAAAAAATTCCCATTAATTTTCATTGGAAATTTACGCTACTTCATAATCACAAAAAAAAACCTTTCACGGAAATATTTATTTTTACATGAAGTAGGTTCGATAGTCGAGTTCTATGACTTCTTATTTTCTATTGTAGTAGGTTATTTTGTATGTTTTACATAGAACCTGAGCTTATATTTCTATGGTTGCTTCAAAGAGGAAAAAGATGGGAAATAAATTCCCAATAAACAAAAATTCAATTTAACGTTAAAAATTTATTTTTAGTCAGGCGAGTTTATTTAAGACCTTTCACAAGCTGTTAGAGATTGCTTAAAACACTGCAATACCCACTGATGAAGCTAAATTAAAAATATTTTATTGAAGGTGTTTAAGAATTTTTAAATTAAAATTAGAAAAAAATAAAAACAATTTGTATTTTCAGATTAAGGCAATTATCACGAATTATGAAAATAAAATTTGTTGTGATGAAAGAACTGGAATTCTTGAAAATTCTGGTTGGCTGAAATTAGATTTTCTATGCAAATTCTCTAGTATCCCAATCATAGCTATTTATAGAATTTTATTCAGACAGTATTTGCACATAAAATTTTAACCACTCTAGTGTCTCTGAGTTTTGTGAATTTTGTCTGAAGTTGTGTCTCTTATACAGGCACATACCTTGACCTTCCAAAGTTGATCATTTGAGTGATTCTCTTAAGCTATTATATCTTTATTTATGAGTCTTTAGTCTTTTGTCACTTTAAATTGCATTGAAATAAGTCTTAATCTACTCAATTATTCTCCTTTGTAATGTTCTTAAAAATACTTTTGGGATTTTCAAACAAGATCGATATAATTTTATAAAATTTAATCAACACTGCACAATCTAAAACGCCTTTAGGTCAATAATTTTGGCACATAGTGTTGAAAACTCTTGCGATTTCCTACAAACAAAATGAAAACTCTGAGTTAGCATAGGTCAAACTATGAGGAACTGATAGTGTCCTTACACATTAGAATAACGAATAATGTAGAGTTTGCATAATTTCATCGTGAAAAGTTTGCTTAAGATTGATCTTTCAAGTGTATGCGTTTATGTGAGTGTACATTTTGTCATTGTGTATAGCATAAAATGGATGCATTGCAGTCTTCAGCCGGAGGTCAATTGCAAAGTAGACTTTAAACAGGATATGCACATTTAGGTAAACATATATGAACGGAGTATATACGTGAACAATGTTTGAGTCGATTAAATTGAATTTTAATGGAAATGGGTGCTATAAGTTTAGAAAGAAAAACACACTAACTACTTTCATTACAATAAATGTACTTTATTGTTTTCTCAATGGATTTGAATTTGATATAAGGTATCCTTTCAATTTAATTGACATATGGTGTCACCTTTAACAACTATCTCAAATATTTTTTTAGGATTAAGCAAATTATTTTTTCCGAGATAAGGTATTACTGTGATCTTTCAGCTGTTTTAAAATGTTCTTTGTATATATGATAAAAGCTTCTGATCAAGTCCAAAGGCAAAAACGAGAACATGTGCATACAATTAAATTGACACCGAGTATTAAGTCATTAAAATAAGGCTCAGAAAAAACGAAGCTCTGGAAAGCAGTTATTAAATGCAATTTTTGTGAGTCACCATTATTTCTTTGTTAGACCAAGGATTTGGAGTATATATACGACTTACTTGTTTTTTTTTAGAATTTGTTGCTTTCTGTTATGTATTGTACTGTTTTGTTAAGAATTACACATGAAATAAAGTGAAAACTATTTTTTTTAATTATTTTTTCTGTTCTTATGCAATAAAAAGTGCACAAAGTACAAACATGTACTCATTTTTGCTCTCCACTGTAGGAACTATATATATGGCAAGTAATTCATTCGTAAAATTCTTAACAATGTCTGTCTGCCTGTCTATTTTGATGATTTTGGCAACACGTTCATTTCATTTTTTGTTATTCTTGTAACTGAAAATAACGGTTCCTGCCATACCAATTCTTCCAAGCAATTTGCAAAATCTCATTTTTCTCAAAAACGGCTCTAAAACCTTTCTTAAAAAAAATTCGATAATTTTTTTTCAGTAAAGGCAAATTTGGATTTGAAATTATTTTCAAAAAATTGTTAATAAATAGTACCTTCCAAAGAATCTCCTTTTTAATGTCCGATTTTTTTCAAAACGCTTATTTTTATTTCAATAACAATTTTTCTTATACGGAAGCTTCTTAACAATATAAATATTTTTTCTTACAAACATTTTTAAAAGACATTTGGATTAGATTTTTAGAAAATGGTAATTTTTTTTTTTTAAACTTATGTATTTTGAAAACTACATGGTCGATTTTTACAAGACTCTGTATTTAAGATTTTTTAACACTTTGCAAATTATTTTGAGAAAATTTTTTAATTTTATGAATAAATAACTGCATATTTCATATTTCCAACGATTTTCATATGAAAAGTTTCTGTATGACGCTGTTTAGATTTGGAAAATTAAGACCGGTCTCACTTTAGTTTCTGGACAAGAGAAGTGGGGGCTCAGGGATGTTATGGGGCATGAACAAAATATAAACACCAACCTCATGAGACTCATTTTCTGATGTTTAAATGTGCAAAGCATTGAAATTGTTGTTGTTTCTAAATTTTCCCAATATAAATAGGCTCTATGTTAATATTAGTGCGATATATGTAAGTACTATTAAAAATTATAAAAACTTACAAATAGCAACAACTAATAATAATTCATCTCATAGAATTTTTATTTTAGTTGTGAGTTTTCGTATTATTGGCTGAACAGATTTTTTTGTATACAAATTTCAAATATGTAAATAACTGTTTATAATTTTTTTTTTATTTTTAAAACAAGGTTCAATTTTTTCTTTTGAAAATTTGATATCTCAAAAAGGAGTCCATAATTTTTTCTTAATTTAGGAAAATGACGATGATTGAGATTTAAAAAAAAGTGGGTTGCACACTTCGACCTGCATTCTTAATTTATTTATTTATTTAGCTACAAAAAAAAAATTATTTCTTAGCCTAGTAACATCTGTTAAATCTTATTCTATAAATTGTTTCAATAATTTTTTAAGAGTGTTAAGACTGATATTGAAATTTATAAGTTCACAATATTTGTTGTAGTCTCCACATGCAGCAAAGGGGGGTTCATGTTGACCATAGACCGTTCTATTGAATCTTAAATTTAAAAGTTCATAGTTACGCAAAGATAATACGGGCTTAACTATTGAAGCGATTTTCTTAACATTTTTAACTTTTATTTCTTGTTTGCTTTAAAAATAACGGAACTTACCATACAACCATTAAGGAAAAGCTTGAAAACGGCTACAACGATTTTGATAAAAAAAAATAGTAAGTAGGTAAAAAAAATAAATTTGGTGACACAACAGCTCGTGAAGAACCAAGGCCTAGCGACTTACAACTCTCAACCATTCCTGTGTGCGTATTTTTGGCAGGAATGGAGGGGACCTACAATTTTTTTGCCGCGTCCGAACGGCTAGATGAGAAGCACTTATTCATGACAAGTATACTCTTGGAGGATTTGTCAGTTCCTCGCAAGAGGCAGTACCTCGCGAAAAAAACATTTCTGTTTTTAGGTGGCAGCGGCTGGGAATCGAACCCAGACCTTTGGCATGATAGTCCTACGCACTAACCATCATGCCACGAGGTAAGTAGGTAGGTATAAAGTAATTTTGTATAATAAGGGTATTTATGCAACATCGTAAGTTTACAAATTGTGTAAAATGATAAGTTTACACAAAATTTGTACGAATATTTGATTAAATGCCAGGTAATTCAATTACAGTAAGAGTCACAATGACGTTTGGATAAATTTAACCAGTTCGGGTAAATTTAAGCAACAAAATCCTTGAATAAGTTTAACCAAATTGTGTAAATCATTTCCCATACAAAATTTGACAGTTCACTAACCAAAAGATAAACTTAACTAATTTGTAAACTTATCTAGCTTTTTACGAAGTCGCATGAATACCCTTAATATTTTATAATTTACCACAAACTGTTATTAATGATGGTACCTGCTTTTCGATTTTCTCAGAAGCGATTCAAAAGATTTCAATCAAATCTTTTATGTAAATTTTGCAAATTAAATTAAAAAAAAAATAAATTTTGGATTTTTAGAAAACAAATATTTTTTTTTCTTTGGAAATTTCAATATTTCAAAAACGGGTTGATAATTTTTTTTGAAAAAAGGTTTGTGTGTTTTAATATACATTCTCAAAATTGGCATATCAAAACATATTTTTTTCAATGTTACCAAAATGTTATATATAAGAAATTAGTTAAAAAAAAAACAATTTGGTTAGAAGGCACAAATTTAAAAAATAATTAAATGTTATTCTTAAATTCTAATTTTTTTAAACCTGTTTGATAGAGCCAAGAGGAGGCAGGAAAAAGTTATAGATATTGATATTTTTATTCCGTGACCTTACTTGTATCTGCAAGTGACATTTAAATGTCATTTAAGGACTTCCGAGTTTTTAACACAAAAGCCCACGTATGGGTAAATGTTATTCCCACTGATACCTGGTAAAACTTCATTTTGAATCTGCTGGGTCGAGTTAGTGGGAGTTTTTCTAATAAATAACCAATCAGCTTTGTGTGCACTGATGGAGCGATAGGTGGCTTACGTTGTAATTAGATCCAAACACAAAATGGAATAGCCTATTATAGCCTGCTTAAACTAGTGAGTGTACATATGCAAATTCCTTGGTTTGAAAAGTTAATTGGCAAAATTCTCTTCCCAATAATACCGTATTTCCATTAGAATCCCAATCTAATCCTGATGTAGCGAAGAATAGACCTAAACTACATTATCTATATGCACTGATGTTGGTGTTGCTGATGGTAACATAAATATCCCAATTATTCGAAATTAATTTCACAGCTTACAATTGCCAGAGAGCCCAAACTTTATAACTTGCTGCTTTTACTATAGATCCACTTTAGGTTATATGTATATACAATAAAAAGCTGAATTAACTCTTTTCAATATTACAACAACAAACCATACCAAACTACTGACACTCAAAACACATTATGCTGGGCAATAAATCTACTGGGGCGTAGCACGAAAATCAAATTATGAGGAACAATTTCATCAAAACAAAATTACTGGCAAATAAATTCAAATTTAGGAACCCTAAATTAGCGGTGAGTGTATACAACGTATGCGTGTCGCCAAAATTTCTGGTCGTTCTCAGTAAAACATACAGGAGCTAAAAATTGTATCGCAATAAACGCATACATGCATTGCTCGGACAATTTGCCACTATCAAAGGTTTAAACGAAAAGGCTCCTTCTATAGCTGGACTTGGTTATAGTACTTATAGTTATATAAGGCTGATAGGATGATGATGATGATAGGATCAATGGACTCGTGGTGAGATAGAGGTGTATTATAAAAGAGGATATAAAGAGGGGCAGGTGGATTTAGATGTGAATTACGTTCTGTATCCGACGGATTTATGCTCCATGAATAGTGCATTGCACACATGCCAAAAAGCCGCGGGGTCATTACCGTGCACAATGCGATTCTAATCATGGTTGAGCAAATTAGATTTATCACATTTTGCTGACGCAATTGTCCTGAAGTTGATTGAATTAAAGTGGTGGGGCGGGCATTTGCAAAAACTAATAACAGTCCCAACAATTTAATTAAACTGTGAGAATTATTAATTGATGTTGATTTAATTTTAGAGAATGCTGCAAATACGGTGGCCATTCGGCCAGAGTCAGATTCAGACCCAGACCCAGAGCCAGTGAGTGGTCTGTGGTTAGGGTTTATAATCTTTTGATTAAAAATTAAAAAAAAAAATGTACGTTAGTGGATGAATATTTTGTTTTGCAATAAAATGATTAGTTTGTTGTTTTAATGCAAAATATGTCATAATTTTGGAATTTGTAATGAATTAAAATATATATAATTGATGGTTAAGTGGGGTTATCAACCCTTACCTAAGCTACACCACCCTACATGAATACCACCCAAAAAAAAAACCCTTTCAATGACATAGTTTTGTTTGGCTTGCAATATAGATCATAATTATCTTCGTACACCGTTTAATTGGTGATTATTAAATAAATACACTAGTCAGAAAACTAAATGAAACAAGATTTCTTAAATCCATAATTTTTTTAACAATTCATTAAAGACTTTGTTGTGATAGCTTTTTTTTTCAATCATCAGCTTAACAAGTATAACAAAAAAAATGACTTTGTGTGGTATATTTTTCTGCTTTGCAGATTTTGATTCCATATCTTATGCTGACATTCAATTTTGCAGACAAGTGTACCTACTCTTACAAATATTATCAAAATTATTATCTAAGTCTTACAAAATAGTTTTGATTTTGTAGTGGATTCATGGTAGTTTTCTGTCATGATGGTTTTCTGTGATCATAGTGTTCTATTATGATAAGTTTTCTTTCATCATATTTTTCTATCACGATAGTTTTCCGTCATGATAGTTTTCTGTCGTTTTAATTTTAGGTCATGACAGTTTTCTCTTATGATAGTTCTTCTTCGTGATTGCTTTCTATAATCACAGTTCTCAACTATGATAGCTTTCTATCATGTTCGGATTCTGCCATCATAATTTTCTACGATTATTGTTTTTTATCATGATAGTTTTTGTCATGATTTTTTTCTATCATGATAATTGTCTGTCTTATAGTTTTATGTTATGATAGATTGTATTAGGTATGACAGTTTTCTATCATGATAGTTCTCTATAATGATAGCTTTCTATCATGACAGTGTTCTATCATGGCAGTTGTTGTTGTCATGATGTTTTTCTGTCATGATAGTTTTCCATCTTGAAAATTTTCTGCCATGATATTTTCCTACCACGAAAGTTTTTTATAATGATAGTTTTCTGTCGTGATAGTTTTCTGTCATGATGGTTTTATATCATGATAGTTTTCTATCATAGTAGGATTCTGCCATTATAGTTTTCTGTTATTATTTTTTTCTATCATAAAAATTTTCTATCACAATTGCTTTCATTCATGATGGTTTTGCATCTTGATGATTTTATATAATATATAAAAGTTTTCTATCAAGACTTATGCTTTTTTGCCAACGTAAACTCATCAAAGATCCCAAAATATCTTCTAAAGGGTCCTTAAGGTTGTTTTGCAGTACGGGTACCTTAGTAACTACTTTACAATCACAATTTCTAACGAAAAGGCTTATACTGCTCTTAAATATTATTCTGTTTCAACCAGAGAAGAAAAATTCAATTTCTTAGAAATGTTTCTGTTTGCGAATTCAAACAAAGGAAAATCATCTCCTATGGGCAATGGGCATCGATTGCAAACATTCCAAACAGGTAATTCATTGAACGCCTTCCTTGTTATCTAATACAAGAAAACTTATTTGAACTAAGCCATAGTGAAAGCAGCATCTGGTCATAAAAAAAGATATCCTTCAAAGTGACACGACAAGGAACCCAAATATATAAGGATAAGTACAAAAATCTATAGAGAGGTAGGTTTTGGATAAAAGAATGATTTTCCAACCATTTTCTGAATCTGACTTTTCTGTGCTGTGTTAAAACAGTACAAATTTGGCAGGCCCCAAGTTGAGGGAAACTTGTATACCCATTCAGTCACCCTCACCAGATTTGGCACTACACATAGAGAGAGAAAGACGTAGAAAGCATTTCTTCATTTTTTTTGTGTTCATATACATTTCATCCTTGTTTTCCCATATCTGACTCTGACTCAAAATTTTTTTGCCAAAAGGGGCAATATGAGGACGTTGATTCCGAGAGATGATATTGAGAGATGAAATCGATTGCATTTTAAATTGGTTCCTCCACCAAGAACACAGAAACCGGGTGGCAAGGCTAGATGAAGAGAAGAGTATATATATGTAGGAGAATAAGGACTAGCGTACGAGTATATAGAAGTAGTGCACTTATTTCAAGTAAATACCGAAAGGGATTTGCACAGATTTTCTTTTTTTTTCCTCGTCGTCTTTGTGTTCGGGCCCGCTTCGTTGGTCGTCCCTCTCTCCTCTGCACCTCGCAAGGATTTTCGTTCAATTTTGAACGTTTTTCTTATGTTGTCGTCGTTTTTCTTATTCTATATATCATCCATCTGCCAAAGGCGATTTCAATTTGATTAAAGCATACGGATGCTCGAGAACCCCCCTATCCTCCGATTATCTATATAGTTTATTCAGTCAATGTATACGAGAGTGCAGAAGTTGCAAGGATCAGAGACTTATAAGGAAGTTCATACAAATAAAATTTAATAAGACCATGTTCGATATTTAAATACCAGAGACGAGAGGGATACATTTCAAAAATTATCTTCCAGGGATAGATAGTTGGTATTATGTATAAAGTTCAATAAAAGCTCAAGCTGACATATTATCCTGTGATGCACTATAGAAATAGCTGAATGTATATTAATATTGGGAAATGAGACATAGTTTTCGATACATTTATTTATTAGCATTACTCATCTGAGTTTGCGTTCTTTAGGCCAAATTATTTTCTATTTTGTCTTCAATTATCCTTTGAACTTTCTGAATGGTATTTATTCCCAGATTGGCTATACTAATGACGAACAAACCCTACATCTTTGGGAGCTTCATGTTATTATCAAAGGATATTGATATATTCATCATGGCACACAACTTATAAATTTTGTGAGTTTATTTTTAGTTGTTGTTGTCAATTTTTGATTTGGCATTTTTCTAGACTATTGCTAGTCTATCTGGCAATTCCATTTTTGGATATTTTTTGTTGGTGAAAAAGCATTGTTTATTTTGTTTGGCAATTTTCTAGCTTCCGCTTTGAAAGAGCATTTATTAGGTTAGTTAAAAAAAATTAGCATAAGTAATATCATAGAAGATGGAAGTTACAAAACGCGGTTGTACGATATAAATTAGGTATGCTTACTAAGTATAAGAAATTATTGCGTAATCTATAACAAGTAAAAAGTCTTAAAATAGGATTTTACGACCTCTTCAAAATATGTTGAAGACATTAAAGCATTATAAGTAGCAGACCGGAAGAACTCTTAAGCCCCTGAATAATGGAAAGCTTGGAAATAAACGTGGTTTTTACAAATAAGCTCCAAGATGTGTTTTTTTAGTGGATATGAGGGCCTGAACTTTACTTTAGTAGATCACCCCAACAAACAATTTCTATATTGTAATCTATGAGGATTAAAAATTCCGTAATAGATTTTAAACAACAGTATAGGTGATAAAATTAAGCGAAAGAAATAAAGTTTCTGATCGTGCCACCTGCCCCCAAAATAATTTCTCATTTTGAAATTCACCAGAAGCCCCATTCCGCAAGAGTGCTTTTTTTCTGTGCACACAAAAAATCGTGTGCACATCAATTCTTGCGATGCCGTAAGAGTCAGAGAAGAGAGAGAATTAAATATTATCGACAAATTTATCTCCACTGGCTTTGGAGGTAAACAAAATGTGTACACGGAAAATTATTTACTTTTGCAGAATTGGGCCCCTGGAATCTATCAGTCCCAAATATTAAAATTCGTTAACGTGTTCAATCAGAAAATATCTATCGCTAATGCTTATTGAATCATTAAAAGTACCAGAGGGCAAACTGTTATTGCAAGAGAAACAAAAAAATAAATTAAGTGGCGCACCAGCTCATGGAGAACCAGGGCCTAGTGAAGTGACTAACAACTCTCAACCATTCCTGTGTGCGTGTTGTTGGCAGGAATGGAGGGAACCTACAATTTTTTGCCGAGTCCGAACGGCTAGATGAGAAGCACTTGGAGGATTTGTCAGTCCCTCGCAAGAGGCAGTACCTCGGAAAAAAACATTTTTGTTTTTAGGTGGCAATGGCCGGGAATCGAACCCAGACCTTTGTCATGACAGTCCTACGCACTAACCATTATGCCACGAGGTACTACAAGAGAAACTATTTAATTTAAATCTTTGACAATGAGTCGCATGAAATATGACCACCAAATCGAAAAACATTAGTTTAGTTTTAGTACTAACATGGAACAAAGAGTTAAAAGAGATCAGAAACAGTATTGGTCCCAAAACTGAACCCTGAGGTATTCCAATATTAAGAATCTTATGCTTTGCTCCAAATGTATGTATCTAATCAATTTTAACACTTTGCAATCAATTTTTTAAGTAAGATCCAAACCAATTCCAAATAGATTGAGACCCTGAAAACCAATTTTTTCACTTTTAGCCAGCAAAACACCATGATTTACCATACCAAAAGCTTCAGTTGTATTTATAAAAAGACGGGCATTTCTATTTATCCTGGTTGTTTTGAAGATTTATTTATCTAATAACCACACTGAACTGATCCGAAAGAATTTATATTTTTCAAAAAACTTTTAAGAGAAAGAAAAGTCCAATTTGAAAAGTCTTAGAGTCAAAAATAAATCCAAATTAAAGTTGTAACACAAAAATGAGTAGGTAGCTACTTATACAAAAAGTATTCTATACTTTTATTTTAAATGGTAAAATAGAAGAAAGACAGCTATTTGGCTGAGAAATTAAGTTTGAAATTCCATTGCCTCATCTAAATAAGGACTGTTTGTATTTTAACGGTATTAAAAGATCAGGTTGATTATGTACAGGCAATTGTGAATCTTATAACATTTTTCAAGGTCATAGTAAGTTTTTTCTCCTTATTTGTGAATAATTCACACAGTATTTTTTACCATCCGTATGCAACTTGATCTCTATAAAAGTTCAACAATAATTGTCAGCCTTTAGCTATTGATTATCTTATTGATTTTCTCAAGTTTATGTTTTTCTAGGTCACGAATGTATTTTGACACCCCATTTGTGGAATATTCGCAAAAACTGTATAGTTTCTTAAAGGACATACTTTTTCCAAAAAGTTATTGGCAAAACCTCCTATTGTCAAAACGAAAAACATCTAGAGCAGAAATCAGAAAGATAAGTCAACCTTTCCATAACTCTTATTTGTTGTAATTTTCAATAAAAGTCAATCAATAGACTTTATTTTTCGGTCAAGGTCTGAAAGAAATTTTTATTTTTTTTAGATTTTTTAGATTTAGGTCAACCAGTGATATTTATCACAACAAAAAAATAAATCTCATCTGCATCAATCAGAATTCAGAGTACTGCATTTTTGTACTTAAAATAAATTCCAAGTCAGTTTTCAAAGTGGATCTGTGTCTTGGTTTTGTCCCTATAGTCTCGCTTTAGTGCCGACTCGGCATCGATCTCGCTGCAGTCTCGCCATAGTTTTTTTTTTTAATAAAATTGTTCAAAATGGTAAAAATAAGCTAAGAAACTGGTTTAACTCCAAACGTTGGTTCCAGTGTGGTCATTCTAATCGTTTTTCTGTTAGCTTGCCAAGCCCGTTTATACGGGAACCAACTATGTCGTATTACACGTGGATTTTGGCATTAAAAATGGTTTTCCAACATCTCGCTTTGGTTTCGCTATAGTCTCTCCAAAGTTTTTTTCAAAACAATATTCTAAAAAAATAAATTGAAAACGCTTTAAATCGTTTTGAGCGTGCTCGTTACCAAATAAGTGAGAACTACTCACTACATTTTGAATTGTAAAATCCACGCGTAAATGCCACGGCGAGCACAAAGCAAAGACATAGCGAGAAAACCTCGACCCAGATTCCCCTGTAAACGGGCATATCGTAAGTGCAACGAGACAAACACAATGACCACCATAGTGAAAATCACGTTTGGACGACCATGGCGAGACTTCAGTTCATTTTGAGCTGAATTAAGAAAAAAAGCCCAATTTGCGATTGCAAATTCCAAATAACTGCATGTCTCTGCATAAGTGGAGCACTTCGGTCGATTTCTTCCGCTACATTAGACACCCTACTTCATCTGACACCTCTTGACATTTTAAGCAAACAAATGACCGCGAGCACAGCCATTTGCCTCAGAGCCTCTTCACAGTAGATCAATAATGAAATTGACCACACCGCTATTCTGAAATCCTGAAATCATTCGGATCATTTTCAAGTAACACTGACAACACAATCCCACTAATGAACTTCGATAAAAACTTCAAGATCCACCTGGGAGCATGTGGAAATCTTAAAAGATCAATGCATTCATTTCAACACCGAACGGATTGAAGACAAAAGATGGGATTGGTGAAAGTGCGTACTCTGAAAAACTAAATTTAAGTCTCTCATTCCGTCTCCCAAATCACTGTAGTGTATTCCAGGCGGAAATTTTAGCGATAAAAGAAGTACTATACTGGCTCAAAGAAAATGTGGTATTAACCTCGGATATCCGCTTCTTTTCTGATTTTCAAGCTGCTATTAAGTCTCTGGAATCGATCTCTATAAACTCTAGAACAGCCCTTAATTGCCTAGCATTTCTGTTGGAGATGACGTAGCAGTTTAACATTCACCTTTGTTGGGTGCCAAGCCATAGTGACTTTCCAGGCAATTGTAAAACTGAAGAACTCACTGAATATTACTGCCTTTTTTGTCTGAAAAGACAAATATCGCTACGTGTAAACTTTTTCTGAAGCATGAAGCTTTGGAGAGAACAAAAATTAAGTGGAACAACATCACCACTTGATTGACGATAAAACAAGTATGGCACAACCGTGATTTAAAGCGCTCCATGTGTTTAATATCTCTAAACAGACTGCACATCCAGCTCTGTTGTAAGTGTCACACGCACGCAACGCGGCATGGCATACTTTCAAACGACTTTTGTAGAAGCTGTTCGAGGATGAGGAAGAAAAGATTCCACACTTTCTCTGTACATGCCCTTCTCTTTCTCACAGATATAGACTCTATTCAGGTGACTACTTTTATAACAATCCTAGTCGTCTGGCAAGCACAGATATCAAAAGTCTCGTAGGCTTCATCAGAAGCTCGAAGTGGTTTAACGAGTAAAGAAGGAGTTTTCTAAACTCATGCGGTAGACCAACTTTGGTCTAAGTGTGTTAGTATTAATCACTGACAGCTACTTCTACCTAACCTAACCTAAGCCCAATTTTCGAGATTTTGCTCAATCTGACAATTTTTGGCTTATAGACACAAAAACTCATTATTGAGTCATACTCACTGTCAAGCGACATTGATTTATTTGAATTAAGTGACTTTTGTTGATTTGAAATACATTCAAATTTGATTTAATTACTTACTAGATTTTGGCAAAGTTCAGTACTGAGCCGCATTCATTTTTTTTAAAGAATTTCTATAGTTTTTGCTAGCTCATGGTAATTTTACAGTGGCTTTCATACCGAAAAGTTTAACCTTCTGCTTTATCGTGAGAAAGATTGAAGAAATATTCTTACCTTCCTCGTTTTCGATTTGAGAATAGAAGGTCTTAAAAAGTAGACATAAGTTAGTACCTTTTCTACTTAAATTCTGACCAACCATCAGGGAGTTAGTTCCTAATAATAATATTAGAAACCCCAAAAACAATAAAGTATAAATCTTTCCTTTCTCTTTACTCAATCACTCGCCTCGCTCTCTATCAAACTTAGTTTCATCTAATATAGTTAATAGTTAAATTGCTCTCTTATATATTACAAATAAATATTTTATAATGTGGTAATCCCACATAATTGATAAGTTGAAGTAAACTATATGCCAAGTAATTATTAATTCAAAACTTGCAATCATGGTGCCATAAGCACGAGTAATCCTTCTCATTTTGTGTCTATACATACATAAGTAAAACCAGTAACGCCCCCTCACTATATGTATAAATGTAGATGTTAATTAAACCCAACACTTTTCAAATTGCTATAAAGATAAAAATAGAGATATTCTACTCATTCAATTATTTATCCTTAATTATCCTCACCATAAGCTAATTAATAGAGGAGTTATTTTGTTTCGTGTGTGATGTGTAAAGTGATAAGAGGTAATCCTTTTAATCATATTATGTATATACCTCTGCTGAAAATGGAACAAGGAGATATTTATGAGGTTCTTTGTTTGTGCTACATACGAGTATTATGTGCTTGTGAACCTTTAGTATTAAATTCAATAAGATGATATAAGCTTTTTCCATTAGTGACTTAAATGGCACCAAGATGACGACCATTACACGCAAAATATCACACAACACACAACTGACGGCATTTGATGCAGAAAAAAAAATAGCTCTCATATCCCAGTTATTACTCACTTTTACAACCACATTGAGTCAAGGCTATTACCCTTTAACGTTTTATTATATGGCCGCCTCCGCACAAAGCACCAAATGCAATTTCATATGAAACCAAGGACCAAGGAACAAACGCAGGCAGCTTTGTTCTCATTTAATGTGTTCAAGCACTCCATATATCCAGATTCTCTTCAGTTTTACAGTCGGTACCTAAAGACCTCTGAAATGGTTTTTTTTTTGCTGCTTTTATATTTATAGTTCTGTGGAGTGCTTGTGCCCAAATCCAACCTCTATGCAATCTAACTGAAAATGGCCTCCATTTCTTTTTTATATTAAAGAACTTTCCACCAAACCACAAAGAACACAAATATAAATACTTAGGTACTCTGAAATAAGAAGGATAAATAATTCATTCCTCATTTCCAAAACGGGTTAAAAATCGACGATGACTTAAGTTTTCCCCGCCAGCACAGCTTACCTTCTCAGGGAGAAAAGCAAAAAAAAAAAACAAGTAAATTTGAGATTGTTGCGCCTCCCCAAACCGCATTTCTTCTCTGGAAACGATTCATTTCCTTTTCAAGGACACCCTCATAAACACCACATACCATTATAAGAGTATATGAAGGCATAAGCCCCACAATCGATAAGCATCAACACAAAAGGACCTTGCTTGCTTGTTACTTTGTTAAGTGTGTTGCGTGAAGCTCGCACGTTCCTCAACTTCTCGTAAGGAATCCCACAAATCGTTGACCTTCAATGTCGGCTCTCGATTACAAATACATATATAAGTATACGTGCACCAAATGTTGCTTTACTCATTATATTATATATACTCGTGTCTGCATATACTTTTCACTACACTAACTCAAAGCACGGAATTGGTTTTGGTTTTGGTTTTTGTATAAGAAAAAGCTAAAGTAACAGTAAAATGCTCGGTCAATAATTTGAGGTCATGGCACGGAACGAAAGAAATGGCCGAAATTGATACCATGCCACATCGTTTTATAAATAATTCAAATATTGAAGAAGAAGAAGAAGCAGAGTGGTCTCTTGGGAGGAGGCTTTGAGTTTTTGTTTGTTTCATTGTAGCCTATACCCAGTCTTTTGAGGATAGAAAGGTACCACCAGGAGGTCTTAGTAGAATGTTGTTGTTTTTTTCTATTTTCTTTCTGTTCCAAGGAATTTTAATCGCCTTGTGGTACCAGCCTTCTTTAATTGCTTCCAGAATATTTGATAAGGATGATTTAAAAATTAAAATGCACGACTGGGTCGCATGTACTTGTTTATATTTGCACAAAGCTTGGATTAGAATTTTGTTTATTATATTTGTTCTTCAAATTGCTTAAATAATTTTCTGGAAAAGCTTCAGCGGAAATAAAATTTATCAATTTTTGGAAAAAAATATTACTTTATGAAAACATATTTGAAAATCGGTTCAAAGCGGTTCTAAAAATATAAGAAAATATTTATTTAGGTATGCAAATATTAAGAATTTCATATTCAGATAAGAATTTAATTAAAAAAAAAACTGTATCATTTTTGAATAATGTATCGAGTTTTCAAAAAACTGTTTTTAAAATTTTTCTTTAAAATATTAAAATATTTTCTAATTTTGAGTTCAAAAAAGAAGACATTTATTTTGTTTTTAAACCAAAAAATTGTTTTTTTTTTTTTTTGCTTAATATTTAGGATACCGTTATTTATTCTTTTTTTTCAAAAATAAATGAAAAATCTATGCCGAGATAATGATCAAATTAAATGCACGACTTGATTGAACGCACCTACTTGCTCTTATGTTCAAATTGGTTGGAACTTAAGAACTTGGTTGAAGAAGTTGGATGCAGTCTGTGTCTCAGAAACATGGTTTTCAACAGACATAGAGGATGCATTATATTCAATGAACGGATATAGACTTTTTCGGTCAGATAGATGTGGTCGTAGTGGAGGTGGTGCTGCGATATATCTAAGAGACAATTTATCTGGTAAAGTAAGATGCTCCTCATCACCTGGTTCACCGTTCGAATACTTGTTTCTTGATATTATCGGTAGCGATAGTAATCTTTTATTAGGAACTGTTTACAGGCTAAATAAAAATGTGGATCTTGAACCCTTTTATGATCTTATGGAGGAATTGACGGTCAGCTCACCAAATGTTTTATTGTGTGGTGACTTTAATAGTAATATTTTAATTGACAACAGCCTTACCGATCATATGATCTCACTTGATTTACATCCGGTCAACTCGTCCGTACCTACTCATTTCACCCGTTCGTCAAGTACACTTTTGGATCTATTTTTCGTTAATAGAAAAGACCGTGTCTTGTGTTATGACCAACTCTCTGCTCCAGTTTTTTCGTGCCATGATCTTATTTTTCTGAGTTTTGATTTCATAACCGAGAACCGTCTAGAAAATCTTCCAATTCAATTCAGAGATTTTAAAAACATAGATCGATCTGCCCTTGAACAGAATATTCGTGCTATACCTTGGGAAAATATTTACCTTATGAATTCATCCAATGAACAAGTAAGGTTTTTGAATGAAAACATATTAAATCTATACAATGCACACGCCCAACTTAAGATAAAGAAACTATCCTGCACATCCAAACCTTGGCTTACGAGAGAAATTAAAGATCTTATGAATCAACGAGATCAGGCCTACCGCCGCTGGATACGTTTTCGAGTGGAAGAGCTGCATGCAGCTTATAAAGTTTTGCGAAACAGGGCAGTGCAAGAAATTAGAGTGGCAAAAACACATTTCTATTCCAACCGCCTGAATATGTGCTCTGATGGTCGTAAGGTGTGGAGCAATATCCGGGAGCTTGGAATCGGAAAGCAACGTCCCCTTTCACAAAACAACATCGACGGTGATGAATTAAATCGCAATTTCTTATCTCTTCCCAGTAGTGCATCCTCGATGGATTTAGATTCTCCTACTAATTTCTCCGCAGCCTCTTCAGAATCTTCTTTCGGTTTCTCGTGCGTCAATAGTTTGGATGTTTTAGAAAGTTTTCTATCAATAAAATCCAACGCATTAGGTGTGGATGAAATAAATCCCATCTTTCTAAAAGCCATATTACCATTCTTGCTTCCATTCATTACTCACGTTTTCAACACTATTATCACAACTGGAATTTTTCCAAGCCAGTGGAAACTCGCCAAGATTATCCCAATCCCCAAAAACTCACTCCAAACTGAGTTTCGGCCAATTTCAATCTTACCCTTTTTATCTAAAGTCTGTGAACGAATAATGCAAAAACAACTTAATGATTATATTATGCGTAACAACTTTTTAGCAAGCATTCAATCCGGGTTCCGCCCTAAGCACAGCTGTACAACAGCACTAATGAAAGTCATTGAAGACATAAGAGGAAATCTTGATGACGGTTGTGTTACCTTTTTGATTCTTCTAGACTTTTCTAAAGCTTTCGATATGGTTAGCCACTCTGTTCTTTTGAAAAAGTTGCACCTTGAGTTTAATCTTTCACCAGATGCTATCAAATTGATTTCCTCGTACTATTGACAGAAAACAAGCCGTATGTATTGAAAATAAGCTTTCCGAGTTTTTACCTATCAAACAAGGTGTTCCCCAGGGATCAATTTTGGCTCCCCTTTTATTCTCGCTATATATTAACGAAATAGCTTCAATCATACTAAATGTATCTAAGCACTTGTACGCCGATGATATACAAATCTATAAAAGTTGTCCCTCAGGTCTTATAGAAAACTGCGTATGTACTATAAACGAGGAGCTTGAACATATCTCCTCATGGGCACTAAACAATAATTTGACGCTTAACCCAACAAAATGCAAATGTCTTGTAATATCTAAGAAGTTATTAGATATATCTTGTTTTCCTTCAATACTTTTAAATGATATCCCCCTAGAATTCGCAAACACCTCAAAAAACCTAGGCATGGTGTTCAACAGAACATTAACATGGAGCGATCACGTTATTTCTATTGCAGGAAAAACTTATGGAGTTCTTAGATCCTTGTGGGCCGTTCAGCAGTTCATACCATCGAAAACCAGAATGATTCTTGCCAAATCCCTAGTCATCCCCGTTCTTACGTATGGGTGCGAAATATACAATAATTGTGATTCTGCGAGCAGGAAAAAGCTGAAGGTAGCGTTTAATAGTACCATTCGTTATATTTTTGGCCTTAGAAAATACGATCACGTCTCACATCTGTCTATGAACCTCCTCAATATGTCGTTTGAAAATTGTATTAAGTTTAGAACTTTAAACATACTTTTTACTATTTTAAGGACAAGACAGCCAGCATATTTATACGAAATTCTTCGGTTTCCGGCATCAAACAGATCATATCATTTAATACTCCCTCGATTCACATGTCTCACTTCTGAGAGGCAGTTTTTCATTGCTGCAATCCGTCTTTGGAATTCACTCCCACTATATTTGCGAGAATCAAGCGGAGTACAACAGTTTCAAAATAGATTGAGATTTTTCTTTTTTAGTCAAAGCAACTAACTTCTTTTAAATTTTTTTTTTTCTTTTTTTTTCTCTTCTTTCCTATCTTTATAATACTTAAATTTAATTTTCAATTTTTAACCTATATCTTACATCTTTCATTCGTCAATTTTTCTTTTTTTGTTCTTCTCTTTTTTCATTTTTGAATTATTTTTTAATGTATGATACTTAAAATTGAACTTTGTAAAATCATAAACTATCACTAGCTTATAAGATTTATCTTACTGTGTTAGTCAAGTAAACAAATAGAAAGGGAAGCGTATTACTGACTTGTAAAGGTAGGTCCTTATACATGTGGAATATTACTAATGAACATTGACTATTATGATTTATGAAAGAACTGATAGTAAAAGGAAAATTACGGCACGTGTCAAAAAACATAGCATTAACTATGAATTTCTTTGATAACCGTCTCTGATTGGTAATGAAACTATGGACTTCCTTATACATCACACTCACATATAAGAAGTTATACTCGTTTAAACGCTGAGTAACTCAATCATAGTCAACAAAGACATTTAATGAATTAGATAATGGAAAAATGGTTAGACAAAGAGAGCAAAGAGCATATCTACACACAAGTACTTACCTTTCGACAACAGCTAAAGTGCAGAACCTCGTAAGTGGAATTTGCATTTTTCTCAGAATTGATATCAAAACCATAAAAACTATAAATTAAAAAAAATAAGAAAAAAAGGGACACCCTGTATCTATATATCAAAGCCAGAGATAAGGAAAAGTGAAAAGAGTACAGTTAAAAGATTTTTCCAATTTTTGTCTATAATTATAGACAAAAATTTGGGATATTTGTGAGTTGAAAGAAACATACAAATTAAGCTTTCCTTCGTTGTTTAGTAGCTAGATATCTCTGAAGGTTGCTATCTTGCGAATTTATAAAATTAAATAACCTGGTTCTTTCAATCAGGGGACGATTTATCAAACCAGCTCAAAACTCAAATTTACATTTCTTGCAGGATTGTATAGGATTGCAATCTTACAAATGCTGTCTTTATAAATTTTTCATTGAATTTTAAAAAATATTGCATTCTTTACATTCTTTTTTTAAGAATATGACTTCAAAAAATATGCAGTCCCCATTCTTTTTTCGTTAAAAATATTCCAATCTTTTTTGTTTCCAATTTTTTGTCAATCAGTTGATAATCTTTTAAGACTTCATGCAATCATTTTTGATTTACTTTTAATTCTTTCTTTAAATTCTTTTGCATTCTTCTGAAGTCTTTTGAAGTCGTAAGTCTCTTAAGTTCTTTTGAATTCTTTGAATTCATTGCGTTAACAATGCAAAAGACTTCAAAAGAACTCAAAAAATACAAATGACCTTAAAAGGCTTCAAAAAATGCAAAAAATAGAGGGATGCAAAAAAATTCAAAAGACTTAAAAAGAAAACAAAAAAATGCAAAGAATGCATGAAGTCTCAAAAGATTGCAATCAGTTGATGACGACCAAAGATTGGAAACAAAAAAAAAGATTGCAATCTTTTAAACGAAAAAAGAATGGTGACTGCATTTAGAAGTCGCATTCTTAAATAAGAAGGTAAAGAACTAAGAATGTTATCTTTAGAATATTGGTTCACTTCTTCAGCAAATTTATCACCAGGTCGAGAAACAAAAATGAAAAAGTAATATTTCTTGAAATAATAGGC